>JAVQKG010144290.1:0-15707 GCA_036025885.1 Hypseleotris bucephala | reverse complement strand
GTTTCAAAGTGATCCGGCATTTCGTTTTTGAGTTATCGCGGTCACACGGCCAATCTGCGGACGCGGACGAACATGAAACCATAATATCGCCGAACGCGATTCTCGCGTTTCGCCGATATAATCATGGAGGAGAGACATTGGTCAACCTATAATGGTCAGAGTTCGATGTAGTCTGAATGTGTGTTGGTGCATGTACCTGGCATGATCCCCAGCAGACTAGTTTTAGCAGCCACTCGAGTCCTCATACGGATATTTTTGTCTCTGCGAGGCGGTGTCTCTGCCAGGATCCCGTTTGGCCAGTACGAGTCCCTGTGGTACAGTAAAACTCAGAACATCTGGACTGGTGTTAACAAATGCTAAAATATTTTAGACTTTACCTGAACTTCTTCACATAGTCTGCCACCTGCTCTGGTGATGTCATGTAGTCTACATGGTCAACAATTTTCCTACAGAGGAAAAAAAGAAACAAAAAGTGTAAGCCAGAGGCAAGTAAAAACTGAACTGATAAAATGCATAGTGACCTGTTGATAGTGTCTCCATAAGTGGCCCTAATGAGCTGCTGCAGAAGGTTCTTGATGTTCCTCCTGAGCCACTGATTTTTCTCTTTCAGGTCAAACACCTCGTCCATGAGCAGCAGCATGACCCTCAGTGGGATGTTCTCATCCACCTGCACACAAACACAACTCATGTTAATGCCTGTACACACATTACAGGAAGTGGAATATAAATGTATTTCTTATTGTCAGTAAGAATAAAACAAAGGTTAAACAATACACAATCTGAAAGCAGAGTCCTCTGTGTATGGCCTTCAGAATAGATGGGACTTGTGTTTTTTAAGCAGCAGATTATTAGAGCTAATACTCGTGTAGCTTAAATTAGACTTAAATTAGAAGTGTGAGTCGGGAACATCCCTTTCTTTAAAGACCCCCAGCTGTGGAGAGGTGAGACAGATCCGTATAAAACAGGACTCCACAGAGGGCATACACCATTGCGCCTCAGGTTATATAAGACAGCTTTTGACCTGATCACAAAGAACAAAAACATAGTGTCTCACATTGTCATCGAGCTGAGCAGAGACTCGACAGTGCTCAGGGTCGATGTCAGTCTTAGGGAGAAGTGGAGGCACCTAGGAGAGAATAACAGTTTAATGTACATTACAAGTACAGCGGTAGGTCTGTGTCAGTACAGAAGAGTACAGAGGGAGTGGGGTACCTTGAAAATGGACTGCTTAATGTCCTGGCCCAGTCGCTCTGACATACGGCCCATGTTGTCAGACACTTTATTCATGCCTTCAGCCAAACTGTCTGGCAGTGCCTTTACTGCATTAGACACGTTTCTCATGGAGCTTCTTAAAGGATTCACAAATGTGTCTATCTGAAAGTGGAGGACAAAAACTATTTACAACACAAAATACATATGTAGACAAATATTACATAGCCAAAAACAAACAAAAAGATTTGAATGGCAAAGGAGAGGTGGTATTCTTTTAGAATTTTTCAATTTACCTTGCGTGCAAATTCTCCTTTGCCTTTGCTGTAGGCCTTGTTCTCAAGAAAGTCATAGACGTACGGAATCAAAGCTGGACAGGCCTTCACCATCTCAGGGTTCAAAAGCAACTGAAACGCAATTAGTAAAAGAAATAAGCTGTACTTATTTTCCTGTTATTGTCCTGTTAACAGGTAGAAATTTACATAATAAAATGTTTCCATTTTCCCCCATATACCTGTAGGTACCCATTGAGGTCCTTTTTTCTCTTTTCTAAAAATTCTCTGTCCATGTTGTTGAAGGTCTTTTTGCCCGGCAGCTTTAGGATGGATGAAAGGTTTTCAAACTGAAACAGAAAACACACCATAACTTATACTATTCTGACAGTGGCTGATTCCTTGAATGATGCTGGCTTTTTACCTGCTCTGTGATCCTCATGTGGAAGTCATGGAAGTCGGAGTAGCGGCGGTAGGTCTTCCAGCAGTCCTCGCTGCCATCTACGTTGCGCCTGAAGACTGTGATGGCGTACAGCGCATAGGTCTTACCGTGGTCATTACACACCCCTGCAGCAGCCCAGAGGCCATGGACAAAAGCATCAGCTACTGTCTCCCCAATACACCCACACAGGCACACAAGGGGGTTCACAGTGGAGGGATGGGGAGGGCGGGTCAATGGGCGACAAGGAAGAGTGAGGTGTGCAGCATAAAGTGTGATTGGAAAGAAATGCAGCCACATAAAGAGGAGAAGCAGGAGGAAAAACAGAAAAGAATGAGGAAATGGAATGAGAGAAATAAAAAATACTAGGGTACAATGAGACACATGCACATGAACAGAATGGAGGAATGCCATTCTTGGTGTTTATTCTTCCAAGTGGAAAACAATATTGCCAACTTGTTGTAAGGTGTGTTAGCATGGTAAAACTGCCTCACATTTTTAACCTAACATTTTATCTGGAGTTTATTCTAACCTGAACTTACCTAAACAAACCAAAGAGGGTACTGTTTTATAAAAGGATTTTGTGCAATATCTGTTACAGTTATTATCTGTGTGTGTGCACACCTGTGTCAGAGATGAAGGCATGTAATTGCACAGATTCATCATGGCAGGAGTTAGACAGCTCATCCAAAGACTAAAACAGACAAAGAACACAAAAGCAAGTTAAACTTTTTAAACTCTCCTGTTGTCATACAGCAGATGTCATGAACCATACCAGGTTTAGACTTCCTGTTGGAGAGCCATTATATGACTCTCCTTCCCCATCGTCTGACCCCCTGTAGCTGGGTTCCTTTAACATGTCCAGCTCGGCCAGCATGTGCACATACAGAGGGCTCTGTTTGAAGGACGGGTAGAATCGCTCGTCATAAAGCATCATGTCATACACCTGTTCAACATAAACAAGAAAACATTATCAGTAGGAGGAGTATATTTGACAAAGAAAGAATAAACATTTTACCTTTCTCTGGATGTCATCAAAGATCTCTGGGGTGGGGTCATCTTTCTGTAGTTTTTCTCCGAGTTTGGTAATTGACTGTTCATCCACTTGCACCCTGGGAGAGGCCTGTGGAAACATAGAGGTAAGTAAAGACTACAATATCAGCTTTACGGCCTGCTTGTAGTTATGTGGATCTGCACCTTCTCAGACAGGTACTGCTCAAAGACTCCCAAAGCGGCAGCCTTCAACAGGCCTTTGGTGGTGCTGGGCTGCTTTTTCCCATCTTTGTTCCACAGCTGCATGGCCTCGAGCTGCTGTTGTGCTGTCACCCTGTAACCCTCCACTGTGAGCCAGAAGAACAGCTCAGCCTGTGCCCCTGCTGCCTGCATGAAGTCTGCAACACACATGCATGAGTTTGCCAATTCATTACCTGCTCACTCAATACTATATATACACTGTATAGTACATATTTGTGGTAGAGTATACATAAAGTCACAGTATCATAAACAACTAAATAAACACTTTAATCAGAGATATGAAGTGTGCCACTTTCAGTTTACAACATGAATAGGTTCCTTAAGTTATGAAGTAAGGAGCTTTGATGTGACAGTGACGGGCAAGTGGCACAGGGGTTAGTATTTGTTGTCTGATCAAATGTGTCAGATCAGCTTCTGGATGCCCAAACCACAGAGACCAGCCTACATCTGAGTAGTACAGAAGAGCATTACCCATGAAGAACTGCAGGGCTATGTTGTGGACCAGAATGTGATCTAGTGGAATAACACACAGCTTTCCAAAACTGGCTGCCAGCTTCAAGGCATCTACTTCCTACAGAAAACAGTGAAAAAAATGAATTAAAAAAACAATTTAGCTAGATTCTTTCACATTCTATTCTCACACATTCTAAGCTTACCTTCATTGTATTACTGTATATATACACATCATAACAAAAAGCACTCAAAACATGTACTTTCTTCACATCCCAGATACAGACACATAGATTATTATAGTTACTGACTGAAATGCACTTGCACATAAGAACAGTTTGCTTTGTACAAACATAGCTCCGGAGTGTATGCTCTGTGACTTTATCATGGAAACATGGCTGCTGTACATAATAGGATTAGAAAATCCATCTCAGAAGAACATGAGTATGTGTTCGCATTTGTCAATTACAAGAAACACTAGCAGCTAGCGTGAGCCAAAGCAGATCTGTTCTTAGATTAAGGATAACTTGATGGGCTACTTTAGTATAAAAGTGCAATAAAATGACAGAAAATGCACTTTAGTATGTAATTTATGCTCTAGAGACTAGCCATAACACATAAATTAAATGATTGCAATAGTAATATTTGACAATGTTTGCTAAAGGGATCTCACCTTTCCTGATTGCAGCCTCTGGATCCTGCTCTCACACACTTTCTTCACAAACAACAGGCTGTTAATCTGGTTCTTGATCACACTGATGTCTAATGGTCAGAGTCAAAAAGACAGGACAGCAAACGTAAACGAAAGGTCAAAATCTAATGAAATTGACAAAGCGTGAATAAGATGGTGCTGTAAGAGGAAAACATTTCCTGAATATAACAATGTTAGGTAGTTAAGAAAACTGGAATTTTTTAGAGACAATTTAAAATGTTTGTGTAAGGATGAGGGAGCTGCTGTCTGTCAAATCTACAAAGAGAACAATCCATGTTCCTTAGTGTCTTCTGAAGATCGACAACAGTTGAGTTGTTACTTTAATTTTGCAGATGTGTGTGTCTCTTAAGCTACGGAAATTGATCACGACCACAGAGATCCACTCAGATCTATTTCATTTTAATACCAATTGTTCTGTAAAGACAGTCCAGTCAGCCTATCCTAAATGTTTATAAGAACATATGAGAGACACACCATCCCCAGCTGTGTCCAGGGAGCGGAGGTACTGTAGTTCCTCCAGAACTTTGTCCTTCACAGCCTCCAGCTCAGTTATTTTGTCCGTCAGCTTCAAGATGTTCATGAAGGCTTCATAATTACAGCTGGAGTCACGGATCTGAACAGAACACACATCATATAGTCAATGCAATGTCTCAATGACAGTTGTGTAGCTGCATCAGCTCTTACCATCCAGATGACAAACTGGTTTATGTAATCTGGGTCACTGAGCTGGTTAATCAGAGGGAGGAGCACCCCACAGGCCAGCACTTCCTGTCATTACACACACATATAACATGATTATACACATGTCACATGATCACGCAGCACTCACAAGCTGAAGTGTACTGGTTCACACTTTACTGCAGTGTGCTATCACTGAGCTGATCATTAACCATGCTAAACATACACAGGTCAACATCACATGAGTGTTATGGAGTTATGGTACTGTAGACTTACCCTTAGGAAGTATCTCATGTTCTTGTTGTGGAAATCTCCAGGAGGTAGTAACAGATACAAAAGTAACTCACACAAGTCCCGCAAGAAACCTGACACAAGCACATAAATGGCATTAGCACTGGCATTAATAAATAGTAAGGCACTAAGTTGTGCAGCGTGTCTTTACCCTCTTCATCTTTGTGAGAAGTGCACACTATGTCACGGCAAACCTTCCGCTCCATCTCCACCTCCGCCTCAAAGAACGACTCCACCAGCTCCTCCACCATGTCCCCTGGAAACATAGGCCAGACCGTGAACATTTAAGGGATATAAGAACAACAGAAAAGATTTTAACGTGTTCAAACTCACTCTGCCTGTCATCCTTGTCGCCGAGCCGATCCTGGGCTTTTCGAAAAACGCGTAAATGAGTGGCAAAGTCATCCACCAGGCGAGTGGTAAAGTATGGCTGCCAGTCCACCTCTTTAGACCTGTAAATAAAAACAGTTGAAAACACACAACACAGGTGCAGCAGAGCACAATCCACAGGGAGTTTGTGCGATTGTTGCGTACCTCGTAGAGAACTGCACCAGTGCATTCTGAAGTGTCTGGCGGATCTCCAGCAGAAAGGACTCATCCTCACTCAGAGTGTAGTACCAATATTGTATATAGTCTCTGAGAGCAAACTGGATCACCTGCACATAAAGACAGACCCACACTATAATATGGTGACATGAAATCAGAAATATTTCAAACAAAGAAAATATGTTCTGAAATATAATTTAGCCCTGAAAACTAAATATTATTTCAGAAATGAGAAAGTATTGTGTGAGGTGATAAGCACGAGAGAATTACAGCTGTCAAGGTAAATGCCCCACATTAAACCGTGCAGTGGTAGTAGTGACCTCCACAATTTCCCCATTGTGGGACAAATAAAGGTTTTCTTATCTGATCTGAATCACAACAGAAAACAGAAAAAAACAGGAAATGAAAAAAGATTAAAAATACATCTAAAAAAGTTGATGCCACAGTCCATCCATCACAAATGTAAAAACTCCTCAAAGTAAAATGCGTATCTAATTAATTTATTACTGACTTTACATGATTCCATATCTAACTGTGTAAACCCCATGATATGAACAGAACAGTCAGTGTGTTTTCTCCAGGACTAAGAACAGAGCATCCACAGAGCACCAGCAGTGTCATCTGACCAGCTCCAATCTGCACTCTGCCTCACAGCTCACTACAGACCAGGAGATAGTTCACACACAATAATATCTTTCTATGATTTCCTACAGACCTCACCTACTGAGCCTACATCAATCTTACCTGCTGCAGGGGCTCATCGATAAAACTGGAGCCTGTCAGTCTCCGGTCGATCTTTGGGGGCTTTATCTCGAGCTTCATCTCGTCTAATGTCTGAAAAATAAAAGAACAGTTAGAGAGAGGCTTCTCCAGTGAAGGGACCACTTAGACCGGAGAGCTGGTACCTTCATGATCCCAGAAGGTGTTGGCGGCAGGTACGAGTGCTCGCATCTCTCCAGGTGTTTCTCTGAGTTGATCTTTCCATAGAGCAGGATGACAGCAAAGCCCCTAAAGAAAAATAAATGTAAGGTGAGGGTCAAACGGACTCAAACTCTGAACACTTCAATGACTTAGACTCACCCTCCGATGAAGCAGAAGAAATAAAAAGCCAAATAAAAAATGGCAAAAGGTCCAAAGGTGATGAAGAACAGCACGACTCCAAGACCCCCCCATCCCCAAAAGGATAGACTGGCCTAAAAATAAAATCATCAATCAGTATTTGTCTATATGAAAACATTTTGTAAACACACTCAACAGCTAATTTATAACCTAAGGATAAGCATGTTTTGTAAATACTTGAGCAGTGTTGTGTAGTGGGTGCATACAGTATAGCATGTTGTTTCTAGTGACCCTTTATCCAGTAGGTGGCTATGTTTACTATAATTGAGGGGGGAAAATGTTTTTCTGAAGAATGTGTGTGTCTTTGAAATGAAGAATGAAAATGAAAAACATGCACTTAAATCTGCATTTGGTGTGTTTAAGGTATGGTCTGATACAATTGTTAATTGTAGCTTGAATTAATTGTTTTTAGCCTGATCAGTCAATTAGTTTTGCACTTCAGCACTACGTGAAATATTAGCATGTTGCTGAACAACACAATGATGCTGCTCTTATCATAACACCTTAATTTAACATTTATGCACAAAAAGGCATATTAGGAAAATATAAAAACACCAAGAACTGAGAATTCAGAGATCAGCAAAAACGCATTTCGGTGATATTATGGAATCATGTTTGAATTTTAGCACAGTGATCCGGGCTAGTGTAGATTTAATGGACATATGAAAATTATCAAGGTCAAATAAAAAATGCCTCAATAGCTCCATCATGGTTTTTGACCCCTATGGCACTCTGGACACATTTACTTTGTCAGAGAGCAATGAAAGTTGGTACAGTGATTCTCCACATCATGCCGAGGCGAACATAAAATATTATTATGGCCCCACCCTACTACAGCAAGCAGGAAGTCTGCATTTAAATTGAAATTGGGAAGTCAGGTATATTTAACAGCCTCTGACTTGCACATACCTTGCCCAATTTAGCTCAAACCTGAAACACTGCATCACCTTCTGCCCCTGAACACATCTGACTAATATGATGCCAGTTAATTCAATAGTGCCACCTAGGGACTGAACAAAGAATGTCATTTTAGGGAATTTTTTACAAATTTGGCAAAAACATTCTTTACAAACATCCAGAGCAATCCAAAAAGTAAAATAGCTCCGTCCCTAATAGCTCATTAACAATAAACCCGTAGAAATCACACAATCTCCATTTGACGCAGACATATGGGGCATTTTGCCGATAGTCACTTTGCTTTTGTGTACGACAGCGTGGGCCTAGTTTTCTACTGGTTTTTCATGAGGCTTAAGGTCAGGCTCCAACAGCAAGTAAACTCTGAGAGCCTCACATCAATGTTTTCCTGTCATTGTCAGAGCAGGAAAACAAGCTTCAGGTCCAAGCTCTTTTCCTATATTTCCTTTTAAACAGGCAGAAAGACCCAGTACACAGGGTAGCAAATAATCAACCAAATACACATGGCTTATTTACAGAGTATAAACACAAAATTAACCCCTGAGACTTGGACCACTACTTTAAGTGAGCTTGTCTACTTGTCTAAGGCCTGCAGATTTTTGATTGGCTAGGTGAACTTCTGCTAGTGTTTCCACCGTAATGCAGAGTAAGCTCCTGAGCAGTCCTTGATTCTGATCACAATTTACTGAAAACATGATGACTCCACGCACTTCACAAAAACTCAAAGATAATGTCAGAATGCACTGGGTCTGTGATAATCAGTCCTCACTCCACAACAAAATAATCATGTCTAAAATCAGTGATTTAAACCCCGGAGGTATGCAGTGCTTTCTCAACCAACAGTCAGCGTACATTAGATGTTCAACTAAAGTCACTCTTTAACAAACATATAATGGTGTGGGTCATGCTCAAAGTTTCACAACACTATCATGTGATACTACCATGCAGCAGTGGTTTAACCTTGTATAAAGTATATGGGATCTGGAGCTGTATGTGAATCTGTGTGGTGCTGACGTTTGCTGCTCAGCCATCACCAGCAGCTCTCCAGAACAGATGTAAGACAGTCAGAAACTGAACTGAGACACTGCACCAAGTCATAACAACACTAAAATTAATTGTCACACGGCGTTCAAACGCAGGCGAGTCTATTGCTCTGTGTACTGTGGAAGTACTGAGTTGTTATTGTTCTTGTCACTGTCAACACTGGATCCTGTTTAAATCTGTCACAAACATTATATTACTCCTACCAAAGCAGCTCAGTCATCGTTAAACAGGGCAGACAGCTCACCTGGGTGGACTGGAAACTCATTGAGGGACGTTACTCATAATAATATTGAACGCGTTCCGTTCAGTTCTGGACTGCAGCTAATTTGAGAGGCGTTGACCGCGGATCTACCGGGCTCATCGTATTAAGGCAGTGTTAACGTGTAATCCCGGGCTACATATAGAGGCTGTGAGCCTATGTTTACCTGACGGTAGGCGTTAGCCACCAGAAGCTACATACTATGGCTTTCTCCTACAACAAACTATGCGGTTTTGCTCGGCTGTTTTTGCCTTACCTCTGCAAGCATGGTCTACAGGCTGGGCCGCGGAGGCTCCTGCTAACCCCAGCACATTGTTGAGGACAAATGGGGGATGGATATGGGGTTAAAGACGGCCGTATTTTCAATCTCCGTACTCTCTTCGGAACGTCGCCATGATTGCAAGAGTTACGTCTGCGGTGCCAGTTCCTGAATGCTATAGTGTGATTGGCTGACGCCACCATGACGCAAAGACGCTCGTACTGGTGTACTGGGCAACACAGCCCTTCTATGGCCCCGCATCATACCTGAAATACTTCAACTACACCTGCTGGTATCGACAGCTCGTGTTTTTATTTACCGTTCTATACGTGTAGAAAGGTTAACTGTCTGTCATGGTCGTCACTCACATCACTTTTTGTTCACCTGTTAATATTACTGGTTTTCTAACACAGGCTGACAAGGATAGATGAAGAGGATCTACTGGGTTACTACGGGTACAACTGATAAGTACGGTCGAGTAGAACAACGGCAGCGCCTTCTTCAGGCTGAAAATGGCATGTAATGGTCACAGATGATTGAAAAAGCATTACATTTTTTACTGCCTGGCTCGATTGTTTTTAGCTTAATAATGCTGGATGCAACAGTTAGAGGCAGTTGGAGTAGTACAGTAGACTAGTGAAAGTACTCATTCATTATGGTTAAGTCCATTTCTATATAATGAAATTGTAACGATGGATGTATATTGTAAATTAATGTCTGCATTCAGTTCTTTTAAAAGTTTAAGTATATTTTAGATAGATCTAGTCTTAGTTTATAATTCCTTAGTACAAAAATCACTGCATGATTCAACCACTTATGATGGCTGTCATTAAAAAAAAAAATTGGCCTCTGTTGAAAGTTAATCTAAGTCCTATGCAGATCCTTGCTACATTCATCCCAAAAAATGTAACCATTGTAACCTAAGGTTCACATGTACACGTAGAACGTAGACATATGTCAAACACTTCTTAGGAGAGCAGGTTTGTAAAAATGCCATTACTGGCAAATTTATTCTCTTCTGATAAACCATTTTGCAAGATCTTTAAAATTCATAAAATTGCATGATTTCAGTAAAACCTGGGCAAACAATTATGTTACAGTTTAAAAATTTAAATCCATAAAGCTACAACAAAATAAGCACTACATATTTTGAATACAAAACAAGGGAACAACTTTTGGTATGTCTTTTTGTAGTTCAATAAAAATAAATATATAGTATCGGAGAGAAACTATGAAGAGAAATGCTAAAATAAAAGGGAGTTAAGAAAACCAGCGGTGACTGCATTAGCCCAAGGCTGCAAGAGTTTCTAAACAGTTCATGTCACTCCATGGTGTTAGGATCGGCCTGGGCCATGTAAGCGTCCAGCTCCGCGTCCAGGTGTCCTTTGGTCTTGGACATATAGGCATCCAGCTGGTTGTCCAACTGTTCCCTGGTGACAGCGGGACGGCCCAGTCCACGCCCCCGTCCTCTGCCCCGGCCCCCGCGACCTCCGAAAGCTCCACGGCCCCGCAAGCCTCCACGACCTGGATGCAAATAAGCAGGTATTACTACATCATTATAATAGATCATCATATTTAGCGCATATTTAGATAAAACTGCCAGTAAAAATAAAGTAATAAATTACGTGGTTGTTGCTGATATCTGTTGTTTTTGCCAAAATACTGCAAATATGTTGTGATAGCCATTTATCAAATCTCTCTGCAAATATAAGACCATGTCTATTTTTTTTTTTGTTCACAATAATTTGATAATCATCTTTAAAATGACCTTAACCATAACCAGTTTAAATCCTGGAATCCAGATCAACTAAACCAAACTATACATGAAACAAACATAATTACCTCTAGCTGGTCCCCCTCGTGCTCCACCTCGGCCAGGCATTCCCCCGCGCTGACGGCCTCCTCTTCGCATGGATACTCTGCCTGCAGCTCCACGACCTCGCATTGGCCCTCCTGCAATACGTTTGCCTGTAAGTACAGAGAGTCTTTAACTCTAGAAACCCGTTTTTTCTGTCAAGGCACTTGTTTGGCTCCCTGAAATGTGATGGTTGCATGTCCAATTGCTTTAAGAGGTCATTTAACCTTTCCATAGTCGATCAGCCCATTGAAATTATGCCTCAGATCTAGTGTAAGCAGACCATAAGGTTACCTCTGAGAGCCATCGCTCCTCTAAGTACAGTTCCTCCTCTGCCCCGTCCACGCATCATGCCCCTGCCTATGCCCCGCAGTCCTCCTCTGCCTCCAGGTCCTCCTCTCATCAGTGCTCCCACGGGCCGGCCCAGACGAGCCTGGATGTTTCCCTTTCCCAGACGCTGCTTCAAGCTCTTCACAATGGTCAGATGAACATGGATCGTTAGTGTCATCATACTTAAGCAGCATCTGTGTTAATATCATTTGGCACCAAAAAGCCAGACAGATGTAGACCAAGTCATAGGCGAGAGAGGGTGTCTACAGAGACAGAATTCTTTAAAGTTGATCATCACTGGACATGGCCCGGAAAAGCCTGAGGGGGGTACATGGGTCTTAAAGAATCATTATTTCAGATGTGTTTGAAATACTAGTGTTGTTTTATCTGTCAGTAAAAACAAAGTATAGGGTGTTTTTTCTAACCCTGGAACAAAACAATTTCAACAAAATCTAGTTACCCATCCAACTGCATTTCACTTTTAGTAACACATTAACAAATCTTGGCATAACACTGGTCCACATGAAACTTAAATTTGTGCCAATTTAAATATTAAAAGATATTGTTTTTATTCTAGACTACGTTTGAGGTCTTGTTGAAATTGTGTAACCCCTCCAGTTCGTGGAAAAGGCACTCACCTGTTTGTGATTCAAAGCAGCTTGCACTGATGGTCGGTTCTCCATTTGCTGGGCAAGCCGCCGATTGCGAGCACTTGCCATATGCTGCTGTTGCATGGTGGCTCGAATGTTTACTGGAGTGGGCTGCTTGTTCTTCAGCATGTTAGTGAAGCTTTAGGGGTGGGAGGAAAAACAGGAAGTAAAAGAAGAACACACAGGAGGAGGAAGCAGGGTTCCAGATCAACTTATGTCTTAGTTATGGATGTAGTGTGTTTCCATAAACTGCTCTTTCCACTTGGCACACATTTATTTACACGGTGAATAAAGATACTTATCATCATGGCAGCCCAAAGAAAGGCCAAAACAAAAGTGAGAGAGAAAAGAGAGTTTTAAGTGAAAGAAAGCACAATTTGCCCCTTATGTGCCTCCAGTTAAATCCAGCTTGTGGATTCTCTTGTTGGTGATGGAGGCTCTGGACATGAGAGGTGCTTGGTTACCCAGCCACTTACAGCAAAGACCGTGACTCAAGTGAATTCAGAGAGCAGACACTGAGCACATGGTCACGTCTAAGCCTGGACAGGGTACACTTTCAAACAGACCTAAACAGAAAAAGCCAGAGGAAAGATAGAAATAGTGTGTGCTTTATTCAAGTGGTATTTTGAGGCTGCTTTAATTGTAGATGCCCCATTTTCATGTTGGTTCAAATATTGATTTATACAGAACTTTGTTGAGATCAACAGTGTTAAGAAACACAGTTTGCCCGCTCCCATTGTCTATGGGTGTGCACTGCTCAGACAAAACCAACATGTTCATTAATGTCTGTCTGACAAATCTTGACAAAGTTAAATCTATTTAGAAAGACCACTTTAATGAGCAGTACACACTGGGGCTAGAGATCGGCCCACATGGCTGGAGTTGGCTAAATTCTGACATGGTGCATGGCATCTCACCGCTCATTGAGGGACACCTTGGTTGTGCTTTTCAACACAACTTTTTGGGATGAGGCAGCACTCATTTCCACAGGCCTTTCCTTCCGGTTCCTAGAAACAGAGAATAACGGATTAGTTCAATTTAGAAATTGGGCTCTGAAGAAATAAAGATGCAACCACATGCAAGTCCAACTTGCAAGGTTTTCCCAAACTCAAGAAAAAGTCAACCACCAGATAGGCCACACGAAAACTAAGCTCGGCCACAGCTATTTCAACGTTCAATAAAATGCGACGGACGAAAACATATTTTACCAGAATGCATTCGTACTAAACCTATACAACAGCGAGTAAAGAAGAAGACCAAGTACAGCATTTGGATGTGACTCACCAAAATTTTCGTTGATAGGGACAACAGCTGAGGCTCGTAAGCCTAAACTGGCAACTGTAACGCCGAATTGGGCAGAGCGTGAACGTTTAGTTGAGTGTCTTTATTAAAATAGTTAATAGTAACGTCAAGTGTTTAATCCTTACTAAATTAGCAATAAAAGAAAAAAACGTGAAATATTCGTTTTAAAACAACAAGGTGTCTGTCCAAAATGGAGCAGCTTAGTCTTTATGCCGTGGAGAAAATGGAGCGGTCTCAGGACTGTGCGCATGCGCATTATATGCCCTTCCTGTCGCTTCCTGGTCCCGTGACTGTGGTTTGTTGATGGAATTGATTGAGCAAAATGGCTTCAGCAACGTTAATAGAGGCAACTTCAAGTAAGGACGTTCTCGCAGAGGGTTTAATTGACCTTCTGAAACCTGCAATTCAACAGTTAGACCTACACGTGCACTCAGTCAGGTAAGGTAACAAAGCCTTTTCAAACCCGTGTTTGTCAATGCCATGTCTTGATGATGCATCAGTGCAATGATCTTATCTCTGTTTTTGTTCTCAAATGTTATGTTTGCAGAGAAAGCCAAGTGGAATTAAGAGAACACATAGATAATCTGGCTACAGGTAGGCAACTTAATGATCACAAACTACTAATTAAATTAATCGATTCATGGAAGATTACTATGTGTGATTTGCAGAGCTGTGTAGAATAAATGAACACCAAAAGGTAGCACTGGACCTGGACCCATACGTAAAAAAGCTGCTCAATGCTAGGCGTAGAGTGGTTTTGGTGAACAACATCCTGCAGAATGCTCAGGTGAGACACAAGTACACATATTGCAGATCTATGCTTTATCTAAAAAAAAGTGTGTGTTTTTTTCAACCCCTCTTTATTACTGATTTGGAGGGCATTTAAATGATTTAACACTGAATGTGTCCTGAATCTTTGTATTATGGCTGCATGTCAAAACCACTTCTTGTTTCATCAAGATCCTCAAATACAGTGTGCCATGGTTTGTGTATACAGGAGCGTCTGCGGAGACTCAACCACAATGTAGCCAAGGAAACGGCTCGCAGAAAGACCATGCTGGAGACTTCGGGGGTTTTCACCTCCCGCTCCCCCAGTAAACCCTGATCTCCTGTTCTGGACTGGACTGATTTTGCAATTGGATGACTGCTCCAAAACTTTATGTAGGCCTATTTGTAGAACAATGATTTTCAACTTATGTGTAAACACCACCCAAACCAACATCCTAGTCTAGGTTGAATCCCAGGGGCCTTCAAAAGTAAGGATCTTATCACATATAAGTTAGTTTGCAGGCAGTTCAAGCTTCAGACACTTGCTTCTCTTTTTGTAGTGTTTTTCTGCGGCCTTTTCTGTATCTGTGACTTTTGCATGTTAATAGAAACTGTATTCAGTCAGTTTTGCTGAAGGTCAGAGGATAAATATATTTAGGGGCTGCAGTGGCGCGGTGGATAAGTGTTCGGTTTGAATCCCCGCCCGAGCTCATATTGTTGTTGTGTCCCTGGGCAAGACACTTAACCCGCATTGCCTATGAACGAAAGTGGTGTGATTGTTGGTGGTCTGAGGGGCCGTAGGCGCAGACTGGCAGCCATGCCTCTGTCAGTGTGCCTCAGGGCAGCTTTGGCTACAGAAGTAGCTTACCACCAGCGTGTGTGACTGAAGAGTGAATGAATAATGCAATTGTAAAGTATCTTTGGGCATCTTGAAAAACGCTATATACTGTAAGTGGTATGCATTATTATTATTATTATTATTATGATTATTATTATGATTATATAAAGGTACTTATTTCAACCTTTGACTCTAAACATAAATTGAGTATTTTGGTGCTGTAAATGGCTGCTTTAAAAAAAGAGACTTATCATTTAATTATTTACATTGTAAGTGTTTGCCCTGCTAAGTGTAATTTATGATTTATATGTGTTCTTGATATTTACAACAAGATTGTTTAATAATATGCTGATTTTAGAATAAACTAAAATCAGACATAGGACTGTTTGGGCATATGTGAATGTCTTGTGCATGAAGAATGTTGCACTTTATGTTTTTCCTACAATTTAAGGCAGTGACTAAATATATTAGCCTGCTGTGGGGTTGAACGTTCAATATTAAGCTTCATTTATAGCCT
>JAVQKG010144173.1:0-15262 GCA_036025885.1 Hypseleotris bucephala | reverse complement strand
ATTTGTCATGGTTTGGGGGCGGGGCCTCTTAATTACTCGTTAACAATATAAAAACCCTTAGACATCACAGATTAAAGTCGCAGTTAGTGCCAAAACATAGTATAGGGGAAATTAGCTGTCCCGGCGTCGGTATGAACTCTCCGAGTGCTTTCTAGTTTTACAATGGTTTGGGTTATGATGCTGGTTTACTAAAAAATCAAAGATATTTGTGGAATATTTATTATAACTGTATAATATTGTGGTTCACAGAATGTATTTGTTTATATTTTTGTACTTATGCCCGACATTTGCTGTTTACGCGGCACATGAAACGCCCTCTGAAACACCCAACTGTCTGTGTCCACGCTAATTAATGTTTGCTAAAGTTGAAAGCCTGTATAGGATACAGTGGGAACCATAATTACAAATGTGCCTTCAACAACAATTTGTTTCTTGGGTTGACACAGAACATTAGAAGTGGGACTTAAATGAGCGTACAAAGCCAGCAGACACATGTATTTAGACTATTTCAAGCCCATTTTGATCCCTCAAGACATCCTATCAGTAACAAGTCCCTGATCGGAGAAGAAACTGCACAACACAGTCAAACCAGCAATTAGTGCAAATTAACAGACATTTTCAAAACTGTCTTTGCTTAGAAAATGGCTGCTTTGTACTTCAAAAATTCCCACTTTGGCCTTAGAGTGGGAGTGTTTCCAGCAAATGCTTAAATCCTAAAATAAGTCCTGCAATCTTCTGGCACAGACACACTGTAATGCTTTAAAAACAATTTAGCAACTGTCATCGCTGTAATTACAGTAACTAATTACCATCCTCAGCAAACAAATAGCTTAACATAATACGCAGGCCCAATCAATTTTGAGGAAATGCAAATTCTGAAAGCAAAAAACGGACATTTTGGCAAACCTGAAAGAATTATAGGGAAATAATACACTTTGTTTTATCCTCACATAATTCCCAGGGAATATCATATCATAAATATTTGCATTCAGTTGTTATCAGGACATTTGCATTTGCCTCTTATCAGGCTGCAGCCCAGGCAGTGGCAGATAGGGAGAGCTGCCTCTGCGCCATACACACATTTCTAATGAGTCACGTCGCGGGCTGATATCATATTTTGGCTAGAACTTTATCACCAAAACGAGGAGGTCATTTTCTCCTGGAGTTGGCTCATCTTGGAACTGTCTTTGAGTTTTTTTTCCTCTGATGTGATTTAACTGAGATTCATTTTTTAAAGCCACAAAAAGGATTATTTCCTCTCCTTTCCCAACCGCAACAGCCCCATGTCAGTGGCACGTATGCTTGCAATGATTATCATTCTGTCATAAAATATTTCAGTTTTATCAGTATTATTTTATTTGCCACAGCATCCCTCGGAACAGAGGCTCTGGGGAAGGCAGGAGAAGAAACAGCTCATCTGCATGAACAGCAGTGGATGACAGCCACAGTCCGGGCACCACCATCTCATTTTGGTCCACGTGTGCAACATTATCCGGTGGGGGGGGTAGGGGGGGGAATTAAAGTAATTGTTTGATAACATTTTCAAAAAGGTATTCCACAATAACAATTTCATGGTGCATTGCAGAGTATAATTATAAATCAGTCTTTTTTGCGTGGACAGCGGAGGAACACTGCGGGTCAAGTGAAGTATCCTAGTCAAATTCAGCTCTCATTAGTGCAATCGCTTCTCTCTGCTAATTATTTCTACCTCTCTGTGCCTGTCCCTCCTTCTCTCTGGATTATCCTCACCAACATGTACCACTTGCCCATCATTTTACTTTTATTAAAATGTGTTGTTCTTGCAAATATGTTGTGCATTAATTACAACTCGATGTGACAAGATGTTAAACAATCCTTTGATGTCATGCAATCAGGCATGTGTCAAAATGCATTTCACTGCATCCCCTGGGTTTTGAATGCAATTGGACAGTAGTTTTTTTTTCACTTTTGGTTTTGAATGCAATTAAAAGACAGAATGCATTAGCCAGCCGGCATTGAGGAGGGAAGAGCAGGGGAAATAATTGAAAATATCCAAACATACAGCAGCTATCATTAAAATGTGCTGTAAGGAAAGGATGAGACTCATAAATGATTTGCTCTCCAAGTAATTCACATGTAAATCCAGTGAAAATGACAGGGGCTTGTGATTAGCGGACAACAACAACAACAACAACAGGACTGGATACTCAAACAAAGTAAAAAATAAAATGTGACCAAACTGAAAACACAAACTCTCATCTTTCTTGTGCTGCCCTACCTCTGGACTCAGTGGGCTGGGGTACACTGTATGGGAAACACCATGTGTGTGTGTGGCTGTAGCTCTGAGGAGGGCAGCTGGATCACCTTAAGGACTCTCCCTAAATCTTATCAAGGCTTTGTTTAGAGACTAGGGGAGACATAGCTCCAAAGTCCTGAGCCCAAAAAGATATCAAACAGCAATCAATCTGCAAAACATTTTAGTAAAAACACTCAATCTTACTCAGTCACAAGTGTGAATGAATGCCCCAATCTACAACATTTGCAAATGGTGTGAGCTAATGCAATGAACATAGTAAAATGAAAGCGCTATTGTGTCAATACCAAGTGTGCATGCATGTAACTTTCTGGACAGGTAACTATCATGAACACGCTGAATAAGGTAGACTTTGGTACTTAAGTAATAATTAATTGGAGCACTTTAGCCATTTATCCCGGGGTACGTAAACTAAATCTCATGCATTTTGGCACAGTGATCCGGGCTAGTGTATATTTAATGGACATATGCAACTTACCATGGTCGAAAAAAGAATGCCTCAATAACGCCCCCATGTTTTTGACCCCTATAGAACTTGGCAAAAGCATCCTTCACAAATATCCAGACATATCAAACAAGTCAAATATACCCTTTCCACATTTGTCATGGTTTTGGAGTGGGGCCTCTTAATTGCTTGTTAACAATATAAAACCCTTAGAAATCACACAATCACTGATTCAAATAGCAGTTAGTGCCAGAGCATTTGACGCATGGGGCGTGGTCAGTACTGGCATAAAAAAGAAGTGATTACATTTTGTTACATCTGCAATGAGTATTAATTAAGTAATTAATTAATTAAACTGCAATAACTCTCTAGACAGTTACATATCATAAAGACGCTGAAACATGTAGACTTTGGTACTTTGGCAGTCCTGGTGAACACAAACCAATCTCACAAATTTTGGCACAGTGATCTGGGCTAGTGTATATTTATATAGGTGTATATCTGTGAAACGCTCCATGTGTCTGCGTCAAATGCAAAAAAATGGCTTTGACACAAGGAAATGCCACAAAACCATTTACATAGGGGAAACTAGACCCATATCGGCGAAACGCCCCACGCGTCAGCATCAACTGCTAAACAAAGACGACTTTCTTAATCGGAGATTCTGTTATTTCTACAGACTTTTGTATTGTTCACGATTACTTAATCATAGGTGGCGCTATTGAGGTAATTGCCATCTTATTGGTCAGTTGTGGTCAGAGGCGGCACGGTGGCGCAGTGGTTAGCACTCTTGCCTTACAGCAAGAGGGTCCCGCGTTCGATTCCTGGACCGGGCAGTCAGGGCCCTTCTGTGTGGAGTTTGCATGTTCTCCCCGTGTCTGCGTAGGTTTCCTCCGGGCACTCAGGTTTCCCCTACCACTAAAAACATGTACAATAGGCTCCCCATTGGGGCCAGGACTCCCCTGTAAAAGAGATTCTTAATCTAAGTGGGACTATCCTGGTTAAATAAATGTCAAATAAAAAAATAAATAAAAAAAATAAAGAGGCGTTGGCTAATGTGATGTTTCAATTTTGATTCAAATCGGGCTAAGTATGTGCAAGTTAGAGGGTGTCAAATATACCTGACTTCCACATTTCAATCCAAAATGGGCGACTTCCTGTTTGTTGTAGGGCGGGGCCATAGTAATATTTTATGTTCCGCACGATATGGAGAATCATGTACCAAGTTTCATAGCTCCCAGACAAAGTAAGTGTATCCAAAGTCCCCTAGGAGTCATAAACATGGGGGCGCTATAGAGGCATTTTTCATTCGACCGCAAAAATTTGCATATGTCCATTAAATAGACCCTAGCACGGATCACTGCCAAATTTGGAGAGATTTGGTTAACGTTCACTAGGAGTAATGGCTCCAAAAAGATCAAAATCATTAATTTGTTAATTACTCAATTATCACTAATCGAAGAAGTGCCAAACTCAGTGTAGTTCAGCGTCTTTATCATATGTAACTGTCCAGAAAGTTTGAAGAAGATGGGGCAAAAACTTATTGAAAAAAAAAGTTATTGCATTTAAAAATGTAATCCTTAATTAATTAATTACTTAATTAATATTCATCGCAGATGTATCCAAATCGATACAGTTCGGCGTCCTTATAATGTCTAAGTATCAATTCGGCAATTCGTTTTTATGGCGTTCACATGGCCAATCTGGGGAAGCGGACGAACGTGAAACCATAATATCGCCGAACACAAGACAATTAGCTGTCCTGGTGTTGGTCTGCACTCTCCGAGTGCTTTCTAGTTACACTAATGTAATTTGAGACTTATCTAAACATTATCTGCAGTTAACTTTCCATTTGTTGTACACAATCTGAGAGATGCATTATTTAGAATAACAAACCAACCCCTGTCCAGTCTACTAACCTCACTGTATCTTAGCCTGATATCTTGTTTCTAGATGAAGATTTATTTACTGCCTCAACTAGCCGATCTTAAGCTCAGCTGTAGAAAAGTTTAGGAAAATTGATGATGTCTACAAGACGCATCTCGCACTCTGCCCTGCTGATTTAAGTGTGAGACACCTGGTGCAGTGCAATGCATCAAGTGATCACAAAGATCTTTGTGTTCAAGACAAAAGTATTTTACTAACTATTTTTTTCCCAAAACAATGCCAGCCGTTGACATTTGAAGTGATTTAAGAGATGGTTTGATGAACATTCAGGTATCAGCTGCAGATGTCTTCCATTCTGGACAGTATTTACATTGAACATTTGTGCAGTCTGTGGTATCATTATCTTTCAAAGTGCTTGTAAGGCAGTGTTATTGCACTGGTTTTGGACACACTTGGGTCTGGCCTGTACTATAGTAGCCTCCGTGTGTGTCGTACATGTGTGGAGTACATGTGGGGTCGGAGCTTCAGAGGCCAAGTTAGCATGCGCTCTCAGAGGGGGGCTACTGTCTGTGCTGACTTTTACAACTGGTGCGCTGCCATCGAACCAAAGTGCTGCTAATCACAAACTCACGAACAGCTTAAGGCCTTGCAAATGAGAGCAGAGATTGGTGTTATGGTGTTTGCCGAAAGCTGCAACCACATGTCTGTCCAAATGAAAAGGAGTTTGGGGCCTGCTTTTGTCTATAGATCTGGGTTTGGCCAATGGTCCTGCCCCAGCAGGGCCTGGATCTGGAGGATTTGAGTTGAGCTGTGGCAGCTTTTTCAAATAAGCTTGTTGGGGAAATGGCAATGTTTAGTAGGACCATAGTTCACAGTGAATGGAGACAGAGATTGCTCCTCACTTTATGCTCTGATTAGTTGACTAACATCTTCATTTTAAATTGAACTGATTCCAGCCAAAATATTGATGCTTATAGAAGTGTAAGACATTATTAGCACCCTAAAACACTATACTTGCCAAACTGAATGGTTATATTTCCCGTGCACACTTTGTGGCAATTATTACATGATGTGCTGTGAACATGTACATTTCTTTTCTCCAAAGTTTAATATGGACTTTACTTGTTTGATTATCAGCATTGTCTACATCTAGTAAGAAACACTATACTGTACAACCGCAGTCCCTTGGTAATTCCTTCTTTACTTCCACAACAACTTAGTTAATTCAAGGCCACCCTCCACTATGACAGAGCCATCAACACTTTCTGTTGGCCTTTTACTCCAAAGTTGACCACACACTCTCACACACACTCACACACAGAATTGACCGTTTGGAGCAGGCGAAATAGCATATGATGGAAGACGGGGCCTAGTGCCGGGTGGAGTCTGGCTGATTAAGTGATTGGGACCATTCTGTTACTGTGAAATGCTTTCTTCAATCCCACTGATAAGATCATCCTTGGGTGTTATCTTTGTTCTTGAACTTATTTTAAACATTCGCCTCTGCTCTCTCTTCATTACATACTGTCCTCTTCTTTTGACATCCAGTTTCATTACCGCAGACTTTATCTCATACCTCCTTGCCTTTCTGTCACTCTGTTTATTGTGTGGCAGGGGATTTGAAGATTAGCTGTTCCCCACATAACTCCTAAGCACTACTGTATAATGAAGACACCACAAACCCAGCTCTGTTCTGGTCCTATGTGCTTGGAAAAATATTTATTTATAGTTCAAGTAAATTAATTAGACTATCTAAAGAAAGATAACAAGGAAATAACGCCAGGGCATTTAATTTGAAGTCAATAATCCCACTGCAAACAAGCTGTATGCTCCATGTGATATGTCCATTTGCAGTAGACTTATTGCATATAGGTTGCAATGTAGTAAGAGTGGATGATGTTTTGATAGATGAAGAAAAGTGTGCATTGAATCAACTGATATGAAGTCAACCAATTAGAACAAGTGGGGGCAGCTAAGGATTTGCAAGGCATGTTTTTTTTTGAGAAAGTGCGATGGTGTGTTTCATGAATTATACTTTGAATATGATGCTTCAAAAGTGCAGCTGATTGAGTTTGATCTTTAACCGCTTTAATTTACAGGACTGTACTGCATTTGACTAAATACACTTTGCACAAATGGCAGTCCTAGTCTTATGTCACAAGGCAAGTCTAATGAATGAAAATAAATAGTTACTCTCAAATATATGTACATTGCTGTAAAATGTACAGTTAAACATACAGTTTATTTAAGTTTATGAGCACATTGTACCCAGCCCTGTAAATTAATTCTAACATTTTATGATAAAATAAAACTAATAATTTAAACAAGGCAAATACGTTTCTGATAATATTTCCAGGGCAGTAGCAAAATAAATGAACTCTTAAATTAACTTAACATTAGCCTAAATTGTGCATACTGCAAACCTGCAGACCCTACACAACAGACAAACTGAAAAACAAACTGGTAATAATGGCCTTCCATAAAAAACAAATGTTTTATGACAATGGTTTTACAGTACAGTTTAGTGCAGACAGAGCTTCAGTGCAACTGTGTGTGCGTTTAAATGAGACAATGAATAAACCACATCCCATGCTCCTGACTCTATGATACCATCATCGTTTTGATATCTATAAGAGGAGCTGAAGCTGAGGTAAAGCCTGGGACGTTCACCCAAAGTTATCTGGTGTCTTTTTCATCTGCTCCTATCACCTCTTGTCTGCACCACAATGATGTAATTGCATCACTCAACACGCGGGTTAAGAGACAGGGCTAGACAAATTAACATTTTTTATATTGTAGATTTCCCTAGTTGTTTTAATAACCCATCTCAAACCTGTGATCTAATCTACAGGAACAGCGCACAAGTAATTAAAGTTGAAATTAATTACGCTCAGTGCCTGATATTCTAATAAAGGCTTGGAGTTTTGTACCAGGAAGTTGATATTTTGTCGTCTGTGTTTTATCTCTCGCTGCCTGTGCGTGATTGTCTTGCTCTTACAGATTATTAATGTGGTCGGGAAAGGAGCAGGAAATAGCAGATAAAAAGGCGGACTTTTCTTTTCTGCCACAGCTCCTGACCACAGTGGCCCCTCTTGACAGCTTCCTAGCCCCTCCTCCTTCCACTAGCCATTCTTTTACCACTGTTTTATCATGACAGTATTTAGAGAAGATACCAAAAGATTGAGCAGGCCTTATGACTGCTTTTGATAGAAATTATACAATTCTTCATTAGCGGCTAAGATAATGTCCCCTTATAGAAAACGTAGACTTGCCCCTGGGTTCTGCTTTCCCACTGGGACCTCATTTAAAGACCTGCGGCAATCACCAGTGCATACCGCCAGGCCCGAAAGATGTGACCCACCACAGACAGAGCAGCTGCAAGTGTCAAGTTAAGTGAAGAGAAGTGTTGGGGCTACACACTCTGGTAAGCAGGGGCTGGACGTCCCTTTGGGGGAACAGCTCTGTCACTCATACAGTAGCTATCATGTTTTTAATGGGGAATGGCCAAATCAAATCTAATATTAAGCTTTTATTGCTGTGGTGCAAGAGCAGTACCTTCTCAAGTGGAAAGGACCTTTTCGAGTCCTGGAGATGTGTGTGGCTCTATGATCATGCAGGTGACTCTAACTAAAGAACAACCATCTCTGCACTTTTATAAGGTCGTTTTAATAGATAATGGTTGGAGTGGTAAAAGGCAGATTTCCTTACTTCTAGTATCTAGTATGTAGGATCATTCTTTGCACATTGGGAGTAAACAACAAACATTTTTGTTTACTGTATTTTATATGTATTCAACCTGCAATGCCCCATTGGGATTTTCCATTTCTTTTACATTGGGGTCTGGGGCCAATAGGGAAATCTATTTTATGTGAATCCAGGGCTAACCACATCTACCTCCAATCAGTCATAGTTGTAGTCATAAAAAAGAAGAATCCAAGACCATGTGCCAGTCACTTGGTTGGAGGAAAAGCAATCTTTGCATGCTAGTCATGAACAGTTTTGACATTAGTTTGACATTGAAATGTACAAACATTATTCTAATTTTAGTTGTATGCTTGGTGCACATTTGAAACATGCATACAACCCATTGAGTTCTTCTACAGTTTACAAAAACCAGACCAAAAACGCAGAAATTATTTACTACATGACAAGACACAAGACAATGCAAATATTGTTGTCACTTCGGCATGTAATATAATACATCATTTATGGATAGTAACTGGTCAGTCTGTCACCATAAAGACTAAAATACTGAGATACACAGCTGAACTCATCCTTCCTGCCAAAAAACCCAAGTTGGTGACAAACATCCACTTTCCCTTGCTGTCTCCTCCTGGATCAGCTCTATAAGACGATTTCAATGACATGCAGAAGATCAACCATTGGGAGAGTGAGGACTTGGAGACAGGGGCTTAAGAATCTCGTCCGGATCAGAATGAGATCAACATACAATCACAGGCAGTGCCACACGGGCTTATCTGCCCTTTCACCAACGCCTGTCATCATTTTGAGAGTTCCCTCAGCTGCTCCCTTTTCGCCAAGATGAGACGGCTTTCTGGCAACAAGCAGAAAGTTAGCTACTCTTTCTACTGCAAGAAAAAGTTTTAGAGGAAAGTCGCTACAGCAGCCCTACACAAAGAAATGACATAAAAGTTGTAGAGAGGGAGGAGAAGCCAAAATGAGAAGTCAGGAGAGGTGTCAACCTGGGTGCAAAAAAAGTAGAATGAAATGCATGAAGGGTGAGATCCCAAGCTGCAGGGCATACGGAATAAGATTAAATAATGAATGCATAGATGTGTGCAGGCAAGTCATAAACAGGGTTAAAGTTAGGTTTTCAATTTCAATTTGATAATTTACTTAATCAGATCGGATTTTTCATAATCTTTACTGCAGCATTGACTGTTATGGATGTGTTTAGTTTAACTAGATATTTTTAATGTGGTGGTTTCATCTGTCAGTAGTAGAGTGATACATCTAATTCTGATCTTTTTTCTATCAACCCTTAATCAACACATGTATGCCTCAGGACAGTTGAGGGAACCCTGAGTACTAATCAGATAGAGACTGCAGTAACAGGGAGAGAACACACAGACTGCAACTAGACTAATTTGTTTGTTAACTAGCCCGAGAATGGAACCCCGTAACCTCCTTTTTGGGAAGCAGGATTACTAAGCGCCATGCCACCAAATATAAGTTATAATTTATTTTTCTTAGTTTCATAATTGTCAAACTTCTATCCAGTTTTGCTCTCTTTAAGAACATATCTGAGACTGATGGTGTTGTGGGCTACTGATGCGCCTCCAGATAACCCAACATATGTCACTATACTTCATACAAACCCCCATTTGGCACTTCACATCACTAGACATGTCCCATACAGGGCTGTGGCCAGTGTTTATAGCGTACCCCCTGTGAGGCGCTGGCATGCAGTGGTGTCTCTGTATATCTAAGACAGTATGGCGGTTGTGTATTCTTGTCCCATGTGAGGCCTGCCATGTGAGGTGATTAGAGCATCTCTGTCAGAGGCTGAGGGACAGATGGAGCGACAGAGCAGTTTGTGGAGAGGCGATGGTAATTAGGAGTGAAAGAAGAGAAAACAGCCGCTTCAGAGCACTGGAGTTCAGGGAGAGGCTTTAAACAGCACTGTTCGGCTGGTGTAGGCACTCATGAGCCCTTTGGCCACTCAACATGGCATTGTTGGGTTCATGTTAACATGTTTTCACATAGTGGGTAAGCTTCTCCCCAAAGTACCAAACTTCTTATGTCAGGCCCAAACTGTTTTTATTACAACGTGAGGAGAATAAAGAGCTCCCCACACTTCCTGTCGATGGACCTAACATAGGTCCAACATTTCACAATATGGCTGTTCTTGTCAGTTTCTAGGTCTGCGTTGATTATTTCTTTTCATTGCGCAACAAAATGAAAACCATCACCGTATGGGGGGTTTGAGGAAGTTAAGGGGGAATGTTTTTTGGGACAGAGGCACAATCCTCTATCTTGTACATTTAAATTACTAAGGTAGACTTTTCATGGTACAATTATTGTTATTATTTTCATTTCATTTTCAATATGAAGTAATAATAAAATAATAATACATTAACACCTCAGCTTTTTTTTATTAATTAAAAATAAATATTCCAGCTGTTTCCTATCAAAAAGCTTAAAGCAGAGGTAGCTCACGAATGAAATTTAAATAATCATGTGTCCCACCGCCTCTGTCGGGGAGGTCCTTCTTGTGTTTGATTAATTGCTTTGTCAACGATCAATCTCTGCCCCGGCACTCGCCACAGGAGCCGCCGCGGCAGGTTCTGGTGAAACCATGGCACAGAAATCCCCACGAGGCACATATTAATGAGACTGCAGCCTCAGTTTAACATTCACCATTAAAACCTAATGCATTCTTTAATTAATTAAGCACTCATTTATAAACAGCCACCACTTCTCGCTCACTTCAAATTTGACCTAACAATAGACCAATGAATGTTTTATGTGAAGGCATAACATATTTAAATGTCATTAATACATGAACATGAAGATAAACATACTTATTCTATTAGCTAGAATGGGCCGTTCTTTGCCCAGAGCCCCTGTTTTTAATCAAATATAGGCTTATTTCACAAAATAACAATGGAGAATTTCATGTAGATATAACCTTAGAGCCGGTATGGGTGACCACTTCTGGAACATCACATGATCATCTTCTTCCAGATATCAACTAACTGAGGATCTAATTTCATCTCACATGTTTCATAAAAAATATTAAATTGGCTCTAAAATTGGTTGGTCACTCTCAAATTGAAAAATGGGTCAAAGTTTCTGCAATCCCAAGTGTCCTCTAGGCCCTGTGATTGGACACTGATATGTGGAGGAATTTGCACTGTTCACAGTTCAAGCAGCAGGGGGTGTTGGGAAAGTTCAGCCTGCATGTCTAAAATTAGTTCAAAAACATACTTGATTATATAATTATTTTATGTTTTATATTCTCTCTCCAAAATTGTAATAAAATAAAAAAGACAGATTATGCAGAAGTGGGAGTTTTATATTTTGGGTTTTAAATGTCCTGTATTCTGTATAATGGTTCTTTGATCACATACAATAGAAAAAACATTGACGTCCTGTGCATATAAAAAATACAAGTCTTCTAATGATCTGGTTGTAGACCTGGTTTACACCAGTTTCAGACCCACTTTAATCCTGTCTATTTCCTGGTTAAGATTAGAGGTTAGACTTTAAAATCAACTGTTTAAGAAACTTTCTTTTGAAGCCTGTTGTATGTGTCAGTAGACAGTTGGTCCCAGTTTACACCTGCTTTAGATAATTCTTAAGGAAAACAGAATATGTAGCCGGTGGTAAGTTTATGTCACGTTTGATATGCATTGAACCATCTTTATGCTTCTAATCTCCCAACATGCACCAGTTGTTTCCAGCATCATTGGGAATTAATTAAATTGAACTGAGCCAAACCATAACCATTTGGATGTTAATGATGTCTGCTGAATCGTTGGAGTCACCTGTGATTTAATCCAACCTCATTTGGGTCAGTCTGTTTTGTAGCTACAGCTGAGCACCTCTTCATCATCATCATTACGCCCTCTCCCCTTTCACCTTTGCGTTCACCTTTCCTCAGTTCAGCCCGGTGAACCGCGCCAGGACCGAACCAGCTGCTCCTCAGCTGCTTTTGCCACAGTCCCCTCTTCGCTTTTTGGACATGGACTTGTACAGGTACATGCATCCGCAGTTTTTGGTTCTGAATTTCACCTCGATCAAAATCAGAAATGAGACTTTGTGTTTAAAAGATTTCACTTCCAAGGCTCTCCTCCTCTCTGCCTATGGGACCTGCTCCTTGGGCTTTTCATCAGCTGCCATTTTCGACGGCATGCAGTAATTTCATGGCTCATTGCAAGCGCTGAAAACCTTTGAAACTGCAAATGTTAACTTTGCCTGGCCCGGAGCCATTTAGGAAGCGATTAATTTAGCAAACAGAAGTGAGCCACTTTCTCCTCCTAGCCTGTGCATAATTTTTTGGGTGTGGGGGGGTCTTCTATCTGTATTTGAGTAAGAGTGAGCAATGTAATGACGGTTCCTGTAATTGTGCCACTGTGAAAATGGTTCCTACTAGCTCATCCTATCTCTCTCTCATCTTCTCCTGGCTTATGGGCTCGATGGGCTCATAGAAGAAAGGTGGAATCACTTATAACATGCTTGACCTTATTTCTTGTCGTGAGTTGTCTAAGCGTGTTAGAGGAACATGTTTGTTTGCAATTTTCTCCCACCTCTCCTAGCCTACCATAGCACTGTGACTCAATATTTGCAAGCTGCTGACTGACTGAACAGGCCTTTTCTGATCATGACAACCCCATATCTTTCAGAGATGTGATACAGAGGCAACAACTCAATTTACCTAAGCAGTGGAGAGAGAATTTAAGTTTCTTTTTTTTTTTTGGCTGAGATGTTAGCAGAAAATAGTGCCTGTTCCCAGTGAGAGTCTTATAGTGTTTGCCCAGTATTCCTCTCGGCTTGTTTTGTCACAGACTCAGTACAGCTAGGCATGGGAGAGGCAGAAGGCAGCAGGTCGGCCAGCCTTCCCCCACAGCTGTCCGCTCTCCTCCAGCCTGGCACCCCATACCACGAGCCCATATGAAACAAATTCTCACCACTCTTTGCAATTAATTTTCCTTTTTTTTTGTGGCAGAGAACAAAAAATTGTGGTAACAACATACCAGTTTCCATTGAATTCTACTGTACTTACTGGACAATAAGTCTGTATCTTGAATATTATTCAAGAGTATTTATTATTGGGCCTTAGAAGGTGTACATCCTCCTGTTAGTTGCAGGGCTAATACAGAGTACACACACAAATAATTATTCATTCTGATAACCAGATTTAGATTTTAGATTCACCAATTCTGACTTGCATGTCCTTGGTGGTAAGTGAGCTGAAATACCCAAAAAGAACACACAGTAAGATGGACAGAAAATGCAGACTTCACTCAACGCAATAAATAAAGCAATATGAAAACAATTTCTCAGCACTCTTTACAAATAATTTTCTTTTTGCTGCTGAAAAAAGTCCATCCTGACAACGTAGCATATAGTCGGTTGTGTAGGGGAAATCTGGCTGTACACAGGAGCAGAACAAGCTCACAAAAAATCTGTTATTCCCCCAAGAGTAATTTCTCACTCTGCTGGAAGGGTTAGTGTAGCACAGTGTCCCCTCGTGTGCATGTAGATCAATGTAGAACCAGAAAAAAAGCACACCTTTTCATTTCCACTGCATGCCTATGCGTGTTACTGATACAGTTACAAAAACAGCAGAATCCCTTTGCATTTTAAGGGACTGTATTTGTACTTTACCACATAAAATGAATTTGCTGCTGAGTTTAGTGATACCATCTTTGCTTGTAATATCATTTTCAACCACTAGATGTAGTCATGAGCCACTTGGTTGTGTAAACATAGTTGTACACTTTTTTGTCCTGAATCTTAGAGGAGTGCATGGTGGATAATTAAGAGGTGTCTGCATGTCCTCTCCTCGTGTGCCGTGAAAGTGGTGATTCTATGTTGCCTTAGTGAATTAATGTGAGAGTGAACTGTTGACTGTCAATGTATGTCTCTGTCAGCCATGTATAATTAAGGATATATTCCTCTTAAACCCCCCAGTTGCTGAGACCCCAATTGGAAAAAGAGGAATTAATGAATGAATTCAATAAATAGATTAAATGTTACAGATTGAAAAGCAAATTGCACATTAAGGAAGTTGAGGATGTCAAGGATGTAAATGACAAATAAAGACCAAAAGACACAGTAGTAGATCCAAATCCTGTTTAGATTCAGTTTTACATTGACTTCTGTGATGCTTTCAGGAAATGACTGCTTCCTTACCTGGATGCCTTGTAACCACATCTGCATCCTGTTTCTCCCCCCACGCCATTAATTTCAACTGAAAGCCATTCACAATAACTATGAGATTCTGGGCAGCGGCAGCAGTGTTCAAAAGCTTTATTCTCCCCTTCTTATCTTAAAGGTCCCACATGTCTTCTTGGCAATATCCCCAAAATAAAAAAAATATGATAAATTTGTCCTAATTATGTCCCTCGAACAATGTTTGTTTGAAACGGGCCAGAGACGTTGAATTAAATAGTTATTTTGATTCTGGAAAAGTGGTGTCAAGGTCTTATATAGTGTTTGTATTGCAGGTACATTGACTGATAATGTGACGGAGAAAACAGTAATTATAGGGTGGAAATGACATCAGAAATTAAGCAAATTGTGAAAGGGGCTTGCTTTTAAATGGGTTTGAGCAATGAATTAAAAAGACCATTAACTTGGGGAGAGGCAGGTGTTATCCCGTTATGGCCAAAACAAAACAAACAGTGGGGGGAGGGGAGGTGGACAATGAGAGCCAGAGATGCAGGTGTGGGCTGTTATCTATGAACAATCCCATCTCATTACCAACTCGAGCTGGATTTACCTGATTCGCCTCACTTTCAGACTGTGGTAATTGTGAAGTGTATTGTTCCATAAATAAATCAGCTCACAATTTATTAGGAAGGCAATAGTTTAGATAAACACTTTTGCATGCTTGAGAAGTTGCTGTATGAATATAAAAAAAACACCATGTTTTTAAGCAAATATGA
>JAVQKG010144150.1:0-12958 GCA_036025885.1 Hypseleotris bucephala | reverse complement strand
AGCATTTTAAGACAGCTTCTTTAATGAGCCTATCATTTGTTAGCTCACTGCTAACAAATGATAGGCTCACTTGTTAGCAGTGAGCCTATTATTTTTACTCTTTCGTGAAACCTTTTCTCTTCAAATGGGTATTTCTGGCACCAGAATAGTTAAGATGAGGAGGGGAGAATATCTCCAAAAATAATCCCAGAAAGAAAAAAAAAGAGAAAAGCAGTTTGTAGGCGGCAGGTATTGTGCGCTCACGCGAGGGAGGTGTGGTGGTGCAGGGACCCCTGAGGGAGCTGGGATGGACTGCCACACGATTGGTTCGTGACGGCTCTCGCTATGGCCCCGTGCCAAGCCCTTATGTCTTTATATAGAGTAAAGAGATGACCGGACAGTCCTGAGTGCGCATCGCATCCACTCTGCAGCTTCTCTGCCTCTCCTCAGGACCTTTCAGAGTCAGACTTCTCCACTTCTTTGTCTCCATCTATACCCTCCTTCACACCGGGTGTGGAAACAATGGCCCCACAGAAAGTCCTTTTCTCCGTGTGCTTGTGGCTTCTGGCCGGGAGCCTCACAACAGAGGCGACCTACTACCGCCACCACCGCTACATCCCTATCTACCGCTACCGGGAGCACTCTGCCAACACAGAGAACCTCATCCCTGAGGCGCCCAACCGTGCTCCCCGCATGCCCACCTACCCCCGGGTCCCCGAGGTCTTCCACCCTGCGGCTGAAGCTATCCACCCCATTCCAGAAGCTTTCCACCCCGTGCCTGAAGTGGTGCACCCGGCGGCACCCGAGCCTTACCGCCCACCCGAGGTTCCCCAGCCGGCACCCGAAGCCCCCTCGCCCGTCAACATGAGCCGGGTCTTTCACGGGATCATGTTTGACGCTGGAAGTACAGGCACCAGAATACACATCTATAAGTTCATCCAAAAGGACCCGGGTAAGTCCTCTCTCTCTCTCTCATTCTGTCTTTGAGGTTTCGTTACTGGCTCCCGCTCAGTCTCTTAGCTCATTGACTGTATGGTGTCATGTGAACCGCACTCCAGCTGCAGGCAGCATGTGCAACACTTCTAAAAGTAGGCTAGTTAAATGGACTTTTAATTTTCTTGTCTGACTTGAATGCGTAGGAAAATAGCTGCTTGAACTCTGAATGTAGGTGAAACTCTCTAGACAAAATATTCACCCATGCAATTAAATGTAGGCCTACCACTGTTTATTTCACAACCACAAGACATCACATTAAGTGGTCATTGGGTTTGATGTGTTCTCTGACTTTTGTAGTTGAGCTGCCAGTCCTGGACAATGAAATGTTCCATGCTGTGAAGCCCGGCCTGTCTTCTTACAAAGATCACCCTGAGGAGGTATTGTTTTGTTTGTATTTTTGTAGCACTTATTATTAATGATTAGGTGTATTAGGGAGGTGTCTGTCTAGCAGAAACCACGAAACTGCTGGGATTTTCCAATAGTTGGGTGTATGTAACCTAAACATTGTGTAATTATAAATATGTGTTGTGCTGACGCTGTGACTCTTTTATCTCCCATTTACCCTGTTACTAATTTAAGAACTATTGTTTGACTTTGCAGGGCGGCAACACCATCCGTCAGCTGCTGAAGATTGCTAAGAAGACAGTCCCAGAGGAGGATTGGAAGAGGACCCCAGTGGTCCTGAGGGCCACAGCAGGTCTGCGTCTGCTGTCTTATGACAAAAGCAGCCGACTTCTGAAGGAGGTGAGGCACGTTTCTCTGTACCCTCAGACTGTTTGGCATGAATGCTACCCGTCCCGCCGGGAGCGTGATCGAAACCACTAAGTGCTTACAAGTGTCACTGGAAAAAAGAAGGCAGTGAGTCTGCCCATTTGGTGGCCATCATGTAGCAAAAACAGCTGTTGTGAGGTTGTGTGGAGTAACCATATTTGTCATTTAACATATTAAATCTAGGCTACTGTTCCAGCCATGCATGCAGAGTTAGGCTATCTGTCAATCTAAAACAGAACATCCAGTTTTCCATAGTGCTTTATCCAAACAAACTGTCTGGTTGAGGGCATAAAAATTATGATTACATGTCTGTTCTATAGGTGAAAGAAGTATTTGACGAGTCTCCATTCTTTGTGCCAAATAACAGCGTTTCTATTATGCCTGGAACAAATGAAGGTATGTTACATTAAGTATTATTTTCCAAAAAAACACAGCACTATATTGTTTGCATTGTTACATTTAGAAGGTGTATTACTACTTTAGTAGTAGATAACCACACCCAGTAATTGTGAGCAGTACTCCACATCTCTCATTAAGACTGTCATTTGTCGTCACACACTGAGCCCTACTTTATGAGGGCAATAACCTAACTTCTGAGACATCCTTCATGTAGACCAACTCAGCTGTTTTAATATGAGCTAATGAAACAGAGCTAGACACAAACCCAGCTGTTTACATCTAAACCAAATATAGTAGTCTGTATTGAGTCAGGATTTCACTAATGCTTTTCCACTCCTTGTGCTGTTTTAGGAGTTCTTGCCTGGGTTACAGTGAACTTCCTGACAGGTAAGACATAGCTTGTGTTTTGCTATGTTGGTGTTAGTGGTCAGCTGGCTCATATCTGTGGCTCCAGTGTATACAGAGGGCAGTTAGTGAGACTCTCGCCTCCTCTACGAGCTGATGAGATTGAATCACTGGCTCCAAACAAGTCGCAAAAACAAGCTATGTTCCCTCACGTGTTTCACACAGCTGAGCTGCCCTCAGAACTATTTTTTTGTTATTAACATTTTGTATTGTTATCACATAAAAAAGTGTGTACAAATGAATACACATATACATATATATCCTAAGAACTATTTCATATGGCCACAAACAAGCATTAACTGACAATATACACTTTAAACATTTTTTTTCCATGTGAAACTACATGTATAAATTGCCTTTTTTTATTACCACAGATGTCTATACCAGTTAATGTAAATTTTGTCAGAGGGGGTAGGAACCTAAAAGTTTTTACTATATCCTACTCCCTTTGAGCAATGTGAAAATGTCTTGATTGTCAGTTATCAACTCATTAACAATAAGGATTTCTCAAAAAAAAAGACAAATTATTTCAAATGAAATTAATTTTGTCTTTCCACAGGTCACCTGTACTCTAATACCAGAAGGACCGTGGGTATTTTGGATTTGGGTGGAGGCTCAACACAGATCACCTTCCTTCCTAAGTCAAAGGTGTTTAAACATTTTAGAACAAATTATGTAATCTCCTGAACAGTTATTAACATCTTGTTTATCTCACAGAAAACAATCCAGTCTGCTCCCTCAACTTATATTGCCAATTTCAACCTGTTTAACAACACATACCAGCTGTACACACATAGGTAAGAGCAGAGTAATTTTTTGCTTCAAGTATCAAAGATAAAAATCTTCATCAACTTTTCTCATCTTTTGTAGCTATCTGGGAAATGGACTGTTTGCTGCTCGTCTGGGCGCTCTTGGAGCATTAGGATCTGATGGTATAAAAAATCTTGATACTCCACAATTTGCACATTTTCTTGACAATGAAGTGGTTAATATGTTTTTCTTTCAAAGGTCTTGATTGGAAAATATTTACTAGTCCTTGCCTCCCAAAGAGGCTCAGAGAAGAAGTGAATTTTTCAGGAACCACCTACAAAGTTAGCGGGATTCCAGACGGTAAGATAAAAAGCTCTCTGAGGTTTGATCGTTTTCCCAGACCACTGGATCCAACCATCCCAGCATTCCTTTCTCAGCATTGAAACACAATAGAGTACAGTACAATACAGTCTAAGATCTACAGTTTTTTTTTACCTTGGCGCCAAACGCATGTTTTGTCATTTTGTGACTCTCTATCATCCCTCCTGAACAATTATATCGCTGCAAACCATGTATTTAAATGAAAAGAAAACTGTCAGTTAGCTTCACAAATAAGGCAGTCACTCCCATACCACAGTCAAGTAGCCAAAAGATGCTGGGCTTGTCCCTGAGTTGTTATTTTTTTGTGTTACGAGCGGCTTGATCTGGACCGCTCACAATTATGTGGTAAAAAAAGGCAGGCCATCAGGAGTGCTCTAACTGCCACCCTTGTCAGCACATGGTTTCTTCGGCACAAATGTGCCGCTGTACCCACGAGGCAGTGTGAACTCTGTGCTTCTGGGGCTTCCCTCTGTGCTCGCACGAGCCCCTCGGCTTTACCCCTGGGTTAACCTCAGTCTGTGGCTCTCACTGCACATTCCAACCACTGCAATGCACCTTCAACTTGCGGTTTTCTCAGTCCATTTCAGTATGCCTTACATCATTCTTTTCTCTGTGTTCTCAGGCTATGCAGGCTATAAACTGTGCTACTATGAAATGATGAAAGTGATCAAAGGTATTGTGCATCAGCCCTACGAAGTGAAGGGCAGCAGTATATTCTATGCTTTCTCCTACTACTATGACCGAGCACAGGAATCAGGCCTTATTGGTAAGGATTTAAATAGTACACAATATTAATGTTAGAATGTAATGTAACTAAACCTGTTTTACATTTTTTTATTTTACAGATGGCAGAGGTGGTGCTGTGGAAGTTAGGGATTTTAAGAAGAAAGCCAAAGAAGGTAGTATTATCTTTTTCATGATGTGATAAAAATGTATATGAAAACAATCATCAAACAGTTATGTATGTCTTACCACTGAGGCTTTGTGCAAAACACTGAACATTGTTTATGCTCAAGCCACTTCACATGATGGTGTCATACTAGCACATCATTTTTTTTTACACAATTGAATACAGCAGTAAAAAAACTGTAGTTATTTAATACACGTTGGTGCTAACAATACCAATGACAGTTTGATTAAACTTCAGTTTGTTTATCATGTGAAAGCAAATGCAGGTTGTAAGCAGATAGGTGTGTTTGGTTGTGAGATGACTGTGAAGAGCACACTGGCTCAAGTTGGCAGCAGTGTCTGGCCAAAGGCCCCTGACAGAAACACACTTTACCACAGCCTGCTGAACCTTTCCTCACAGCTGTTTATTCAAACAAAATAGAGAGGGAAACCTTTATGATGTAGATTAAAGAGTTAAAGGATCACAAGAATAGTATATAACTATTAATATTTATAAAAAGATTCAAACAGATTTTAATTTGGGATTCTTTTCTTTCAGTTTGCAACAAAATGACTAAATACCGTGCAAGCCCATTCCTTTGCATGGATCTGACATACATCACGTGTCTCCTAAAAGAGGGCTTTGGTTTTAAGGACAACACAGTGTTACAGGTAAGCATATTGTACTTTACTATAAAGACAGTATTATGTAGTATTATGGCCATAGTAAAAACACTGAAGACTCTCTTTTGTTTCTGTAGCTTGCAAAGAAGGTTAACAACGTGGAAACGAGCTGGGCCCTCGGGGCCACCTTTGACTACTTTAGAAACCTGAACATCCACCAATAGCTGTGACTGCAGCTGGCACTGAGAGGACAGCCTTCACTGAGAGGCTTCAACCCCACCTCTGACCAGACTTCCCTTCACAGACAGATCCTCCCCTGTTTGGCCAATAGTCTTTACCTCCACCTCGGCACCCTGTTACTAATCCAAGAACTATTGAAAAGAAATCACTATATTTTTTTATAAAGCCAGCTATTTCTACTGTACGTTTGGCTCATAACTGGTGGGCTGATTTTATGTAATTCTGTAGAACGTTTACATTGATGATTCCTCCTGGATGTTGGACCAAAAATGTCCCTTATGTACGTGTCTGCAAAGTCTGTCGAGGCTAGTTAGGAGCAATAGAGTCATTTTGGTGATCACTGTGGTATTGGTGTGCAATGTTAAATGCAGTAAAAGTTATGAAGATGCAGGCTACTATGGGCCCAAGTTTATTTGAAATACTTTTGTTTTGTCAGTGACTTTTGAAGAGATGGCAATAGTTGATACACATATATAACAAAGAAGAATGATTTTTCCCCTTAAATTTGCACAAAACACTTTGTTGCCAACATTGTAGCCGAGTAGCTGAGATGGTTCTACAAAGCTGTTCCACTGGTTTAGAGACTCCACCATGACTCTGAGTGGAACAGAGAAGTATGTCTGATAACCCTTCACCAAACTATATCATGAACACCCTCAATATCGGTACTTTCAAGTTCAGCCAGTTTAGTTTGTTTGGTCTAGAGGGAAACACTCCTCTCCACAGGGGCTAAATCACAGGGCCTCTAACTATGTTTTAGGCCAGCAACAAAAACTCATTAAGGGAAGCAACTAAAGCTGACATCATTTTCAGAAAATGATACAGAAATTATGCAAAAGGTCCATCTTTGATGAGTTAATCACACCTTGTTCGTTATTATTCAGTTTTTCTTGTGAACTGTACAAATGTTAAATAACTGAGATTAAATCTTTTGTAGAGTATTTTAATGATGCAATGACTTCCTGTGCAGCTGCTTTCTAAGCCACACCTGCAGTCTTTTCTGTATTCGCTGATAACTACTGCTGTATATACTTACTGTACACTTGTAATTAATAACTTGACAAAAATTGCTTTTGCGCTGCAATTCTCTCTTGCTGGAGTTACCCACAAATGTCGATCTGATAACTAACAATTGTACAGCTTTTAATTAAAGTGTTTATTCTATACAGTAGACCTGTGTTTTATTAAAATATAAAATAACTAATTGAGTGTCTTTGGGGTTTTACAAAAGAACATAATTCACAAATATCTTATAGATTAGTTAACATTTTTTATCTCTGTCTAAAATCAAAAGCTCGTAGGACATACACTTAATATACAAACAAAATAGAATAGATCTTTTATTGTACAGTTTTACATTTTACAACGTTTGGGCTCCTTAGTAGCACACAAGTCATGGATCTATCACTTGCTGGCAAAGGCTATGATCTGCTCCTACAAAGAACAAAAGACACAGTCAGGTTAGGCCAAAACCTCTGTAACCTTTGCATGATCCGCTTCAACTCAGTGGCCTTGCATATCTTTATACAAGAGCTGTAAAGCCCTGAATCAGAGTATTTAATATGGAAAAGTGTCATGTTTAACTTTGTACCCTCAGTGAAATGTCTTTACAGACACTTTTAGTTGTGTTGGTCTGAATCACTTAGTAGGATATAAAGCTATTTCACACGAGTGGTCAGTAATAAAAGGAGTGTGAAAACACAAGCTAACACCGCTGTCCGCTGCCCCTGGGCCAGCCCTGCACCCCACCCACACACTTTTGGTAACAGTAAATTTGGGGCTAAACTTAGATGCCATAGTAGTAGGTTCAGAACACTGGAAATTATAGACACTGCTTCAGTAAAGCTCTGTGTAATCAGAAAAGAGGGTGTGGTCTTTGTGAAGGCAGAGCTTACATGTGACAGGTAGTGCATATTATCTGTGAGATGTCCAGGTTCAGTTAGATATGCAAAAAGGAAGCATCTTACTTTGAGTGTTGGGAGCATATTGGTGGCCTGCAGTCCAAAGGTGCGTAGGAGGACCACAGGAGCCGCATTAGTGGAGTACAGACGCTTCATGAGGTCTATAGCCGTCATCATCGGCAGATTGTGCCTCTGACGCTCAGTTTCATACTCAAGCAGGTGCTGCATCGCTCCTACAAGACAAACACAGCTGGTCCAACAAATATCTACTGTTGTAAAATATTGTTTCCACTGCCATTAGAGGAAAAATAAGTTATGGTTTAGGAATGAAAAAAACATCCAATTCTGATCAGCAGGACAAGTTCTAAATGGTAATATGGAAACGAGTTTAGAAAACCACTGTACTTTGGTTGCAGCGTTTTTGTATTGCACTGACCTAAGTCCTTCCCATTAAAGGCTGCTTGGCTCAGGAGTGTTGTGAGGCAAGCCACATCTCCGAAGCCCAAGTTGACTCCCTGACCGGCCAATGGATGGACTCGATGGGCTGCATCTCTACGAGACAAACACATACAGTACAAGAAACAGATGGATGATAATATGCATAGGCTTTTTTCATTTATAATATCTCTTTATACCCATACCCAATTAGAGCCACGCGATGCCTGATGTACTCTGATGCATGGCCCATGCCTAGGGGGAACATGACTCTGGTTTTTGGGCCAATAGCTGCTACACTTGGAGGGAGCTGTCGAGGTGAACCTGCAGAAGGCATAAGGGTGGAGAGGGCACTGCGAAACATAGAGCCAGCTGTCTCCACCAGTTCCGACTGGTTTTCATTACTCCACTGTGGCACACACAATCACAGAAGACAAAGAGAGAAAACAGACATTATTCTTCAGAGTGGACAAAGAAATTAGCTGACATGGAGCAAAGCTGAAGTGCAGGCCAGGGAAAGCTTTTTCCTTCTCTAACTAACTGGTTTGGCAGGGCACGTGAGCCGGGCTAATTAAAAGAAGATGCCGGCCAGGCTATATGGTGGAATTAACTCTGTTTGAAAAACATTCCATGCAGTAATGGTCGACACTGGGAGACCACAGGTTTAATTAGCAAACCAGGCTTGAAACCAAACGTGACTCAACCGTGGTGACCCTGTCCATCAGCAGGCCAAGTAAAAATAGCCAGCTTGGGAAAAAGGACTTTCTCCAAACAAAAAAAAATCACGGTACATCCTAGCCACAGAAAAATATTAGTATAATATAAAAGATGGGTTAAACTGTGACAATATTGTTTGTGTGAATCAGTAAAAACAGTTCCGCACAAGAGTAACCTGACAGTAAACAGAAAGGCAGCGGCTTGCTGATGACAAACTTGGAAAATGAGACACTTTCTTTTGCTATAAAAGAGGATTTCTCACAAAGGCTGAGTTGACTGCATCTACAAAGCTCTCCTCATCCAGCTGCAGCAGTTCCTGAGCGAGTTGATGGCTGGTGGACCACACCAAAGAGCTCTCTGTGTCCGACAGCTGTAGTAAACATTAACGCTGTAGCATTATCTGGCACTAATAAAACACACAAGTTTCAAGGATTTGCAGGTTGAACTAAGAAGAGTAAATAAATGTTACCGGTAACATTGCTATGGGTCCAGTTGGGAGGAACCTCTGCCAGGCAACATTGTTTTCTGTGGGCTATCAAACACATAAATACATTAAACTTGTATTCTCTGGTATAATTACATATGCTGCATTTGTAAACAAGGTACAATACAGACTGCTGATGGGTAGGTGTATTGTTCTCTTTATGACAATGTCATTTCAAATTTACCAACACAATTAAAGCTTTTCATAGGGATATGTACAAATGAAGGCATTGTGTGCTATAATAATGTAGAATGACGCAAATATATTAACCTCTGACAGATGAAGCACAGCAACAACAGCAGACTGGTCATAGTTCCACTTGACTGTTGGAATCCCTAATGCCTTCCTCACCATTGAGTTTTGTCCATCAGAACCAATCTGAAACAAATGAGGAGAAAGGGAAACGTAAATTGCAACACAAAATGTTAATTAAATTATTTATGGAAACAGACTGACAAGCAGTTTTGTCTGAAGAGTCTCTCCATTGGCTAAAGTGACCTGAACCCAGGGAATGGAGTCCACAGCCTGGTGAGGCATTGGCCAGGTATACTTTACCACCTTGGACTTGTACTTAACTTTCACATTATCTGCAGAAAACAGAGTAAAATCACAACAAAAGAATATTGAAAACCACATAAATAAGAACATAGCATTTTGTGGGTCATTTTTACAACAAGGGATTTAGTCTAAGGCTTATTTCAGCACATGCATCATAACACTTTGCTATTTTTTCTTTAAAATGGTAAGAATAGCCATTGGAAAAGCAGTAAAACAACTCATAAAATACTGGGTTTCTCACTGCTATATGATAGCGGGCAAAATTCACATCTAACAATTTTCTTAATGGTCTTGGCCTGCCACATCTCATCTGACTAATAGTGTTTATCTACATGTGCTACCATACTGCACTTTCTGCCAGATTTTGACCGCCTCTTCTCTTAGGCTTGCTGGTATTTCTTTACGTTTCATTGAGCTAAGATCTGACGCTATCGTTCTTATGCTTTTTGAAAACTACTGGTTCCCCATGTCCCTCTAATTTACTGCCCATTGGGGAACAACAATAGCCTGGCTTACCAGACTCGTCCTCTGTCAATTCTATCCAGACGACTAGTCTGGAAATGCTGCCATAGCGAGCTGAAACGGGGCGGAGTAAACTAGCGTGAAATAAACCAATGACAGAAAGTGTGGAGGTGACGACAGTGTAGTGCAAGGCTGTAGCTTCTTCTTGTGACATATTTAGATCATTTTAAAAAGACGAGAGAGCCGTTTGTTTATGTTTTTTTTTTATTTTTATTTTTTTATCTTTATTGTTTTGGAGAAGAAACGGTGCGCCGCGCTGATTGGCCGGTAGAACTCGCACAGGGGGAGAAGTCAGTGGAATGGCAGCATTTCCATGCCCTTTGCTTTCCATAAGAAAGCATTGGGCATGGCAGGCCATGCTAGAACAACAACAAAAAGCATGTAAACCTGTCAGTCAGACAACAGTTAAGAGTAATTCGATAAAAAAATAATGTAAAAAAGCATTCTTGCAGATATTTATGCCACATGGTGTGACACAGCCAAAGAGATAACCAAACTAGTCCCATGCTGTAATATCCGACAGCAAGATGTATATCGGCAAAACGCCTGGTGAGGCATTGGGTCTGGGTCAGATGCTACTGCACCAACCGCTACTTTAATCGTAGATTGTGCTTTTATTGTTAACGAGCAATTAAGAGGCCCCGTCCCCAAACCATGAGAAATATGGGAAGGGTCTATTTGACTTGTTTGATATGTCTGTATGTAGTGAAGGAATGTTCTGAAGTTTTGTAAATTTAGCTAAAACAACATTTTTCATGCAGTCCATAGGTGGCACTATTGAGGTAGCTGGCATCATATTGGTCAATGTGTTCAAGGGTGTTGGGTGTTTCAGGTTTGGGGTTTCCACCTAATTGGGCAAAGTAAGTGCAAGTTAGAGGTCTAATTTGGCTGACTTTCCAATTCAATCCAATATGGTCAACTTCCTGTTTGTGGTTTGTCTCTGACAAAATAAGTGTATCCAGAGTACCATAGGGTTCAAAAACATGGGGGCGCTATTAAGGCATTCTTTATTCAACCTTGATAATTTGCCAATGTACATTAATACACATAGATTTGGTTTATGTTCACCAGGATTAATGCCTCAATTAATGTGCTCCAAATCATTTATTAATTAATTATTATTATTAATTGGAAAAGTACCAGTCTAGTTCAGTATCTATATGATATGTAACTGTCCAGAAAGTTTGAAGAGGATCCAGCAAAAACTTATGGAGTTATTGCATTCACAAATTTACCCCTTAATCAATTAATTACTTAATTAATATTCATTGTAGATGTGCCAAAATCAATTCAGTCTGGTGTCTTTATCATATTTAAGTGTGTGCAAAGTTTGAAAGTGATCTTGCTATTCGTTTTTGAGTGATCATGCTCACATGTAGGATCTGCGGATGCGGACGGACGTGATCCAATAATATCGGCGATATTATGGGATACTAAAAGAGAAAAAAAGCAATACTGAAGTTTGTACTGTACTACAGTCTTCCTCAGAACCTGCTCTGGACAAGTTGCCCAAGTGGCATTGAAGGAAGGATGGGTCAAATGCAGAGAATGAATTTCCCCCACGGGGATCAATAAAGTATAAATAAATAAAATAAATAAATAAAATAAAATAAGAAGCCTCACATGAGTGCTGTGACGTGTCTTTTGAGGTCTTCTGAGGAAGACTGTGGTACAGCCGAAACATGCCAAGGTAAAAACAACATCTATTACTATTATTGTCTGAATAAACAAACTTTAGTATTACGTAACAAGACAAAATAAACGTGTTTAATCTAAAAAGAAAAAAAAGCATGATAAAATGTCCCAAATTCCCAAATTGACCAGAACACAAGGGTTAAACAAATGTCAAATAAGGGCTACTGGTGCACATGGTTACATTAAATGCAGCTGGCGTGGGGCAAGCTTTTCATGTACCACATCATGAGTATAACAACACTCCAAGCCCAAATGAGAAAGAAGTTAACAAATGGGAGGCACATGAGGTAAAACGTGCACTAACCACATACCCGCCATTTGGCACAAAATGTTGAAAACTGTTTATAAATATGCCACTTGGGCTGTCAGGCACACAGTGGAGCAAAGCTTTATTTGTCGACCTCACAAAAGATGGTCTAATGTCAGCTCGGGTGCTCGGCTCTCAACTTTTTTGCGTCTTTAGAGGTGGTGAGAAACACATGGCAGCTTTAAATAAGTCACTGGGGCGTCACGTGTGCTCAGTCAACGGTTCTCAGAGTACTAGATTTTAATTGAGGTTCTCAAACTGCGGTGTGGGTACCACAGGAGGTATGTGGGCTCTTTCTAATGATGCTCACAAGACTTTTTGAAGCACTTTTGTTCCTGTTTTAGTACTGTTCTCCTTTGGCACAGTTTAGTCCTGGTTTAGACCTGGTTTAGTCCTTGCATTGACCTGGCTACTTATTATATGGTTTCATGTTCGTCCGCGTCCGCATCCGTGTCCGCAGATTGGCCGTGTGACCGTGTGACATTCTAAGGACCCGAACTGTATAGATTTGGGTACATCTGCGATGAATATTAATTAAGTAATTAATTAATTAATTAAGGATTAAATTTGTAAATGCAATAACTCAGAAAGTTTTTGCCCCATCTTTTTCTAACTTTCTGGACAGTTGATGAAGACGCTGAACTAGACTGAGTTTGGTACTTCTTCGATTAATGATTGTAAAGGACAACAATGTCAAGTTAGCTATAATAATATAAAGTAATGGTATAACGCTTTTATTTTGGTAACTTCCTGTGTAACCGGAAATCTTATTCTAAAAAACAGTATCTGAGTGCATACTAACGGCTACTTTATTGATGCACAAGACGGTACATGGCAAAGAAATGTGTGCTGACAAAACGTTAAAATTACAAAGGTTTCAGCTACGGTCGAAAGGGGAACAAGGTT
>JAVQKG010144055.1:0-21995 GCA_036025885.1 Hypseleotris bucephala | reverse complement strand
TCACCCTTTCCTCTTCTTCATTCGACACAATGAGACCAACACTGTGCTGTTCGCTGGAAGATACTGCTCTCCAGAATGAACCAAAGACAGGCTCTTTCCCAAGTACAAGGACCTCTTGTAGCTTCCCAGCCATACTAAGATACTGCTCTAGAGAACCATAATAAAGGTGGAGGTCTGTACTCAGTGTCAGAGGGGAGGTAAAAGGGGGAGTGAAATGCTAATTAAGAGGTCCCGCTCCTAAGCCATGACAAAATGGGAAGAGACTTTTTGACATTTGTGATTTGTTTGGATGTTTGTAATTAATGCTTTTGCCAAGTTTTCATAGGTGGCACTGTTGAAGATACAGGCATCTTATTGGTCAGATGTGGTCAAAACATGGGGATGTTATTGAGGCATTCTTTATTCGACTTTATTCGATAGTTGCATATGTCCATTAAACAGGCACAATAGATCACTGTGCCAAAATGTATGTGATTTGAATTATGTTCATCAAGATTAATGGCTCAATTAAAGTGCTCCAAATGATTAATTAGTTAATTCTTATTCATTGTAGAAGTACCAAAGTCATTATATTTCAGTATCTTCATATGTAATTGTACAGAAATGTTGAAGATGGGGCATTACTTATTTAATATTTATCGTAGTAGTACCAAAATAAATCCAGTTTGGCATCTTTATATATTTGTGACCCGGCATTTTCGAGTAACGGTTACACTCTGTGAACACAGATGTGCTTGTGATTCCATAATAGAAATGCACTTCGCTGATATAATAATATTTTATCATTTTATGGTTAGTTTAGATTTGATCTAAAGTAATACTTTTATGTAAATCCAATGAATCCCAAATAGGCCAAAGATTACTACAGGAAGCATTGGACCACTGTCACTACTCAGTTCAGACACAGCTGCCTTGTTCAGTTGAAGCCCCACATTTGGCCTGTAAATTAGTCACCCTATGCAAAATTGTACATTACATCTGAGTGGTGCATCTATCATAGTCATTTATACATGAAATAAACACTTTACCCTCAAGGATCTCTGAAAATTGTTGAAATAAGACAAAATGGAGTCTGAAGTTTAAAACAGGTCATAATTTAATTCTATTGAGCTACAGCACTAAACAACACCAGCACTTGTCATGCAGTACGCACATCTACAGTAACATGGGCCCGCCTCTGAGCAGCGTCACATGACCTGCCTAGGCCAATCACAACAGAGCCGCGGACTTCAGCTTATTATTATTGAGTCTATATGCCTTTCTTCTATACGAATAAAAACAGCCAACATGGACACATCGTACCAGCATTACAATCCACAGCCAGCAACGGCACCAAACAAGAAACTATTCATATATAAAAAATAAAAACAAAGTGCAAGAATTACCACTAGCTTCTTGAGAGCCAGCCTTCACTCTCACATCCATTAGTTGACCGTTACAGTCAAAAATGTTCTGTTTGGTCAGTGTATTTAAAAGGGACTACATTATGTGTTTTTTAAAAATAATTTTGAGATTCTTTAGATTAGCAAATGTATCATTAAAAACATTTATTATTTATCAAAAAATGTTTTTTGTTTTTTTTTTTTGTAGAAAAGTGGAACCGTGAACCTCCTGTGAAGGTCAGGTCCTCAGCAATGAGAGTTCCTTAAAGGAACACACCACCATTTTTCTAAATTCAACTATGTTCTGCTATGACTTTAGACGAGTGGATGCGTACCTCTCTCATATTGATGCGTGCGGGCAGTTCTTGTAGCGAAAGGTTGTAATTTGTTAGCAGTTAGCTTCTCCCATGTATTCCTATAAGGCCACCTCGAGCTACCTTTTAGAATCCACCAAGCGCTTCCCCGTTTTCCCTATTTAATACGAGTACATTACACAACCCACCACCGAAGGATGTTTACACAAAATGAAACGTGGCGATTTTTTAAGCGGAAAAAATAAGGGACTATACGCTGCCAGCGGAGTGATATTGCAGTAATGTAGCTAAATCACTCCGCCAATGTTTGTTTATCTTTTTTTCTACGCTTAAAATAACGCTATGTTTCATTTTGTGGAAACATACTTAGATCGTGGGTAATGTCGTGTACCCGTATTTAAATAGGGAAAACGTGGAAGAGTTTGGTCGCTTCTAAATTGTTCTAATTTGTAGGTAAAGTTGTCCCCCTTGGAATACATGGGATAACCTTACGGCTAACGCATTAAAAACTCGCACAACAACAATTGACTGCACGCATCAGTATGAGACAGGTATGTATCCACTCGTCTAAAGTGATAGAAGAACACAGTTGAATATGGGAAAACAGTGGTGTGTTTCTTTAAGTCTTTATTAATAATGAACTTACTAGTGCAATTCAATTTTAATTCACAAAGAGGTGGCTCTAGACTCACTGGTCAAAATTGGACTGATCCAGGACTATACCAGTTCTAAATTTTAGTCTCAGTTAGGGCTAAATCAATGTTTATGTCTGTTTTTGTTTACTATTTTTTGACAAAACTCTAAATTTGTTACACATTTTGCTGCTTGCTATGTATATATTTCTAACATTTCAGAAATAATACATTTGCATTATATTGTCAAGCCCTATCATAAATATAATAGTCTACTACAAGCACATGTTGAACAAAAATAAATATTATGGTGAAAACGGTGCCACTTTATTAGGCACAAGCTCTACCTAATAAAATGGCCAGTTAATGTACATGTCTTAGAAAATGTTCTTCCCAAGGTGACCACTATTTTTCTTCTTATTTTTTACGAAAGCAGGGCAGTGTTTAGGGGGTTATAGTTTAAAAAATGTCCGCTGTTGTGCACTGTGTGGTTAGTTGATTTATGTTGAGCCTGTAATGACATCATATTCAACAGTGGAACGGCTCATAAATTAAACATCGCTAATGGTCTCGAACCCTTTCTTGTTCTTTGTTACCCCAGCCCTCTCTTCTGCCCGCTCCCTTGCTAGGGTTTTTCTTCTCAAGCACTTTTAATTGGTCGTACTTTTATTCACAAAGATATAATTAACGCTACACTGTTTAATATTTTAGAAGCACATGTTTTGAAATGGTCTGCTCATGACCCCATTGTTTTTAGAAGACAGTAGTGGTGTAGAAGCAGGAAAAGACTGGTTTTGTTTTCAGTCGGGAAATCCCCTTTAGCTTGGTTCGCTTTTTTAACCTCGCTGCTGCACAAAACCTCAACTGTCATGCTGTCATTGACAAACACTGGCATTTTATACCCACACAAAGAAGCACACACTAGTTTATTAAGTTGGCATTTGAAAATCTGGGGTTTCTTGCCAATTTAAACTACACAGAAGTAAAATTGTACACTTTCTTGGCCACTTCGTTGGGTAGATCTATTTTTCTATGTACTGTTAGTTTCTCAATCTCATGGCAACAAATCAAAACATGTAGAAGAAGAATGAAGATTTGACTGTCAAGATGGTGTGGTTGTAGAAGCCAGATGGACTACTCTGACTAATAAAAAAAATCTGCTGTATTTTTCACATACAACTAGTGTCCAGTGTATACAGAGAGTGGCGAGTCTGTGAAAATACTGGGTTTCAGATCATAGAAAGTCAACATCAGTCAATACATTAAGTTTTACAAATCATTTTTGAATGCGCAAGTAAACACAAAGCAGGTGGGAGACACTTTTTTGGTACGAGGTCTACCTTATAAAGTGGCCGGTCTGTGTAAGTTTAAAAAAACGTTCACAAAATGCAGAAATTCTTTAAAAAAATGTAGTTAAACAAATGTTCTGACTTAAAGTATCTGCTACATTCCCCTTTTTGTACGTCTTTGTCAGATATCTGGTTTCAGCTCCTGTCTTGCCTTTGATTTGTGTGTTTTGCGCAACTGTAATTTGGGACTCTTGTATTTTTGTATTTGCCTAAGCCTCAGCAGTAGCAGCAGCTCGGATGGGGAGCATCTGTGCCTTAAAGCTACGCTAAAAATAAACCGGAGTCAAGTCTGGGCCACACAATAAGTGTCTCACACATGTTTACCCACTCATCCACTGTGGGTTTAGTGTAGTGCTGCGGGTCATACACAATTACTGCATAGTTGTTTAGTTTTCCCTTTGGTATCATTTATTTGATCACTTTCAAATTGTCAATATTTTCAGTTAGGGGTGGGCGATATGGTGATAAAAAACGATTAATGATCACTGGATTGATGTACAATTAATTTGTAGCAAAAACTGTTGTAACTAAAATCATGAGAATATCAAAATTGTGATCTTGGGCCAATAAAAATTGAATATTATATTTTTACTATATTGCCCACCCCTAACTGTTACTATGACTATGAATAAGGCAGCTTTCCTCTAAACATTTTTACATTGGTAATGTTTATCGTCCATCTCATTTCAACCTCTTGGGAATCTGCAAAAAGTGTGGCCTAAATTATTAATGAGTACATATGGGCTGTTGTCATTTAAGTGTTCACAGGCCCAGGAGAGGGGAAGCACTCAAATGACAAAATAATATTAGTCAAGCAATCACCATTCGTACTGTATAGGCAAGAGGGTTTGTGTTGACCATTGAGCATTAAAACCACTTTTTCATAGATAAATTGAATACAGTATTACACATCTTACAAAGTTAGTTTACTACTTTGATGTAGGACTGCACAATTAATCACAATCAAATAGGAATTTTAATGGTTGCAATTTGCAAATCACAAAGACTGCAGTTTTTAAGACAATGTAAAATCCTCTGCACAAAAGAGAGTGTTTGATCAGTGTGTGTAAAACTCGGTGGCGGCTGATGTCACGTTTCTTCAAGCGCAGCAGGAGATTTCATCATTGTTAAAGAAAGTCACTTTGATCATTTGGCGTTTTGACGTACTTACCGACCATCAAAGTCTAGTCTGATGAAGAGACAAAGCCGGCACTCATTCACTACACTGTACCACGCTAGCTGTTATGCTAATAGAGCCGTAGCATGTAGCATAGGTAGCGCCTGTTATAATGCTATTGACATGTCTTTGATCTTGGGTTTTGCAGCCTCTCTGGAGAATACATGGGGATTAAGTCTTCTAGTTGTGGCACCAATTAGAAGAGACAAATACTACTGTAATGCATGTGGTTACAGGCTGTCACTCGAATTGACTAATGCGTTTCGTGAAGCTGCTAAGAAAATATAGAATAAACAACGTCAAGTGAGGCTTTCATTTTTAATTTGTTGGTAAAACTGTGTCATAATAATACAGTGTTTGTTTGTGGCTTGTTTAGGAGTAGCTGCTTTTGACAGTTTTTTTGTGAGTTCACTCAAAGGGCAACGCATAGAAGTTGAATGATATTAGTTTTGTCATAAGCGCCCGTTGTAAGACTACAATTTGCACTAGTATTTGCTGAAAGATAAAAGAATGTTTAAAATAATACGTAAAAATGAAAAAGTAACCATTTTTTCCCATATTGTATTCAGTTTTGTACTATAGAACATGAAAGAGTACATTGGCTGTGATACTTTGTACATTTTCTACAAAGATTTAAAAGTGAATGTGTGTCATTATAGTTTATAGCTTACTATGTGGCCTTCGCTTGTCTTTATACAGAAAACAGGAGTCAAATTGCCTCTCTGAAAACAGTCTTGATGGTGGAGTAATTAATGATGCTTTATAAGAAATACTGTGTTTTATAGAAAAGGAAATGTCGGGAAAGAATTTTTTCATTATGTGTGAAGGCTTGTCTGGCTCCTACACATCCCACATCGGCTCCTATTGACTGCTGCAATATCGTAAACATAAAATTAATATATTAAGAAATCAGTAATGTGTGTATCTTTTGAACTGTCAAACAAATACATCCCACACATCCCACTGTAAAACTGATGTAAAATTTCAATCTTGTTTTTCTGTTTTGGCAGGCGTTCAGAGGAGGAAGTGGACATGGATAAAGTGACCGCGGCCATGGTGCTGACCAGTCTGTCCACCAGCCCGTTGGTCAGGAGCCCACCGGTGAAAGTCAGTGGTGAGTAGGAGAATTTCTTATACCGGTATATATTCCCAGGTTGCAAAAAACTATAGATTAGAATTGAAAAGTATAGCATCCTTCAAGACACCCAAGCTGATTCTGTTATAAATTCACTCCACACTCCTGTATACTAGTGTAACTTATATATACAGTATACTACGCACTAACTACTAACTGCAGTATTGGACGTGTGTTTTTACCCCTTTAGATCCTACTTTAAAATGTATTTCTTTATGGTCTATCTGTGAACAAACTGTTTAACTAAAGTGACTCATTTGTATGTCATACTTCACGCCTGTTTTTCTATTCAGTTACAGTTGTTATCAGCTGAATACATGTGGAAGTGTGCACTGATAAATTACCACCACCTGCTGTGCTTTAGATCCTCTTGTCATCACTACAAACGCACTATGTTTCAGGCCTATCCCCACAGCGGCAGGAATCCAAAGTGCCCCTTTAGTACAATTCAAGAGCTGAGAATCTAAAGGATGTAAGGGACCCAACTGAGATTTATATGTCAGATTATATATTTATGTCCTGTTAACTGACAAAATATCACAATAATATATCTGAACAACTTAAAAAATACCTAATAATCTCTAAAAATGGGATTTTGCTAGTGTTAAAAGTGTGTAAGTCTGAAAAATAGGGCTGAAACAATTGGATTAGTCGTGATTAATCAATTGCTGAAATAATCGTCAACTAATTTAGTAACGTTAACTTGAAAAACCTTTATCTGTAAATATTCTCAAAAAGTTCTCAGGTGGAAGAGTGTTTGCCTCATCTGCTTCAAAATTAGTAAAAATCTAATATTTACACACTTTCTGCGTAATCCCCCAATTAATCGTAAAAATAATCGTCAGACTAATCAATTAGCAAATTAATCGTTAGTTGCAGCCCTACTGAAAATAGTATTCTAAGAAATAGCTTGAAAAAATGGCAGCACGAATCAAGCAAGAATGCCATCAAGAAGGACCTTTTTGCTTCTTGTAAGATTGTGTGTGTTACTTTTGCCCTTTCGATTCTCAGCCATTGAATCACAGTCATGCTCATTCATAGTGTACATATTGTGCGACCAACCACCTGACTGTCCATTGAAGCAGCCAACCTTTCAGCCCACCACCTACAACCATCTCTCTGTCAGAAATACTCACTCATATGTAAACACTGCATCTTATACTTCATGCACACATGCACAAAGTGGATTTAAATAATACCCACTGCACCATTTCATATCCTAATGTATTTCAGCATATGTTGAGCCCATGTACATGTTCAGTGTGGCATACTATTCACGCAGACTGCACACAAAGCCTATAGGAGCAGGGGCTGATGTGATGTTTCCTACACAATGCACGCAGCTACAGATGGTTCCATATGTTGAAGACATGCTTTTACACCAGGGTTCAGCCTATTATAACTCAAATGGATGTTTTAATTAATTAGAAATTTCCCCTTGATTAAGATAAATGAGCGAATAGATGAAATTATTTTGTTTTCTGTTCGCTTCACTGACAATTTTTAACCTGTAAATATGGTCAGCTATTAAAACTAGGATATTTTAAAGAATTACACATGTTGTGCTGTTATGACAGCCTGACAAACATGTTAATTTACTTTGATTGGGGTTTAATTAGGAGTTTAGCATTAGTCTTTCCTTCACTTACTGTAGATTTATGTTGTGTGCTTTAGTTTTTTGCTCTTATGCTGCACTCCAGACATTGGAAAAAATCTTTATATTTTATTAGTTAATGCATTCCAGTAGTCAAGTCGGAAATAAACAATGAAAGTAGAAGCTGCAGTAACCGAGAATTTTAGCACAATTTTAACTGCAGATTCATACATCAGACAACCATTCACTCGCACATTTATTCACAAGAGACAATTTAAATTGACCAGTTATTCCAACGCATGCATGTCTTTTAGCGGTTGGAGGAAGCCAGAGTACACAGTGGGAACTCACAGTGACATGGGGAGGACATGCAGACTCCACCCCGAGAGATCGTAGTCGGCCGGCCAAAGAATCAAACCCACAATCTCCTTGCTGGGAGGCAAGAGCACTAACCACTCTGCCACCATGCCACTTCAAAAGGGAAAATAAAGGAAAAAAAAAAGGATCAGACAAGCATAACCCAAATAAACTGGGTCTGTTGTTAATTCATACTTTTAGACCCAAGTTAAAACTTAACACAGAACTTTCCCTCAGCCATTGCCTCACACCAGGGGAGGGACTGTTTGTAGCTAATATCCACAAAGAAAGATGTCTTTGATGTAGAAAATAAAAACCAGGACCTTGAGAGCGTCTCTGGCGAGTTACAAAAGCGAGCCGCACTAACCTTTATTTCCTGTGTCACAGTCAACAGCGCTGTGGGAGCGGGCTGTCTGAAGTGCAAATGAAGCCGTCTGAACATAATTGATCCTCCATCACTGACAAAGGAGCACCCACCAGTTTTATGCAGCACACTGTATTTATCAAAACAAGTGAAGATGTTGATTTATTCTCCTGTTTTCCTCCCTGTGTTTCCTCAGAGGGCTTGAGTGGTTCTTGGAAGGACAATGGATCAGCTGGACCCTTCACTCCCTCCAGTAACAGCTCGTCCGGGGGATACTGGAGTTGGTCCGCTCCCAGTGACCAATCCAACCCCTCCACGCCATCGCCCCCTCTGTCCGCGGACAGCTTCAAGCCCTTTCGAGTGCCCAGTCTCGGCGGGACGGGCCAGGGTCCAAATGGGCCCGAGGACCCCAGTTTGGACGAGCAGGACGGGAGCAGCCTGCTGTTTGATGAGCCCATCCCACGCAAGCGCAAGGTGAATAATAAAGATAATTTTGAAGTCACATCTTGAAGAATTTAGTGTCGTGGAGGCAATAAGGTAATTTTATAACCTCAGCATCTGTGATATTGACACTCCTACACCTGTTTCTTTGTCTAATACTAAAACATCAAGGAATCAAAACAAAGCAATAAATATCAAACAATGAATCTAATATTCCATCTGTATTAGTCCAGCACTGTTACTTCTATCACAGGAGTGGGCGATTTGGTAAAAATATCAAATAACGTTTTTATTAAGCCTAGAATTTCACAATTTCAAATTTATCACAATCTTTGCAAAAGCAATCAGTGTCTTCTTAAAACCTTAAAACTACAAATTCTTTGTAAATACAATACAATGTTTATCATAATATGCATAATAAGCAGATCACCATATTGTACACCTAGACTCTTTAATATGTATTTTTATATACAGTAGTTCCAAAGTACTTTCTAAATTACCATATATTTTAGATTTAGCTGCTGCTTTTAGATTATCCCACCTTCTTAACTCTTCAGCCCAATCACTCGTCATTGACATCATCATATAAACTCCATAGGTTCAGAGGCACTTCTCGTTTTAAAGATTTATAGAGCTGTGAAACTGTCACACTAAACTGGTTGAAAGGAGAACCGCAGCGGAGGCACATATGATAATGGGCACATCTCTACATACAACGAGCCGGGACAGGAAGTCAAGATGCTGTCACTTCAACACGTGCTGCCTGATTTGCTCCACAAACGTGCCTCCATATCCATCAATGAGGTTATGGAAGTGGAGACAGATGATGGTAGGGAGGAGAATGGCACACAGCATTAGGACTGTTGCAAAATGTATGGTAATCATGGTATTGGCATTGCAAGTAAATAGATAACAATAATGTTTTGGTCCATTTGACAGAAATAAACCAACAAAATATTGATTGAAATTGTGATTTCGAGTTGATTCATGCAGTCCTTCAATTTAATCTGTCAGACAATGCTCTCGTATCACTGAGCAAAGTGTAGGTTTAACCTCTACAAACATTCTGAAAGGCATGTCATTCTTGTCATTGTTGATGTTAATATTTTATTCTTCTTTTAAGTCTTAATGCTTCCAGAAATGTGATGTGAACTGAATAGAGGTTTTAAAACCAATATCGCAAATCTAAATGCAATTGCAACAGTTGTCATTAAAATCGCAATTAGATATATATTTTTTTAAATGTGCAACCCTACTTTGGTCCTAGCTTAGCCTTGGTTTAGTCACTGTCTTGCTCTGGCTATCCCTGTTTAAGGTCTGGTTTAGTCTTGGTTCAGTCCTATGTTGGGGCTGGCTTATTAATCTTGATTTAGTCTAGGCTTGCTCCTAGTTTAGTCTTGGTTCAGTCCTATGTTGGGGCTGGCTTATTAATCCTGATTTAGTCCAGGCTTGCTCCTAGTTTAGTCTTATTCAGTCTTATGTTGGGGCTGGCTTATTAATCCTGATTTAGTCCAGGCTTGCTCCTAGTTTAGTCTTGGTTCATTCCTATGTTGGGGCTGGTTTATTAATCCTGATTTAGTCTAGGCTTGCTCCTAGTTTAGTCTTGGTTTAGTCCTGGTTTGGTCCTGATTTAGTCCTGCATTAGCTTTTAGTTTTAGATTTCCAGACCAGTAAACTCTTGTCTTGCAATTCAGCTTAAATCCACAAATTTAGCTACTAGGCCAAAAATACACACCCAAATATAGCCAGAATTGCCAAATATTTATTTTCTAATATCGCCCACACACACACACACAAAGGCAGATGCAGTGGTGGCAGTTTGGTCTTCTCCTCCAGATGTTGTCCCACACACAGCCTCGACTCATCATTTGACTGTGTCCCATTTGAGCACACACTGACAGCTCATCACACGCCAGGCTCAGTGTCACTCATTATTTTTTCAGATGTACTGTATATTGCTTTTCTCTCCTTCTCCTTCACCGTCCCCTCTGCTGCTGCTTCTTTGTCCTACTCAAAGTCATCTGTCTTCTCTCATTGTTGTTATTGTGTTGAAGGAAATGCAGTAAAAAAAACAATGCTTTAGTATGATCCGTATAATGTCAATTCTGGAAGCAGTTATTTATTTTATGTGGTTGTGGATCACCATCTGGATGTAGGTCTTACCATTGTGACATCAGCCCATTGTCACTGCTGTATGGAATTAGCATCAAAGAGAGAAAGATTTTTAAAGACTGAATTTATTTATTTTCTCTTGGCTCACTTTTCATTTAAACTAATAAATGGCATATATTGCAAACATGCCTTGACATAAACTAGCCAAACACTGGTATGTTATAATTTTGGCTCTTTTCTTTGGCAATTTTATTTTCACTATCCACTTTGGCCAGTTGCATTTCATGTAAACATACTATACTGACGTTTTACTTAAATGGTTCTCCCTATGTCATGTTAAAGTACACCTTTATTTTGTTTCAGATTCATTAATAAAATAAAAATTAACAAAATTCAATAAAAACATGTATTAACAACATATTAACACATGCAAAAAGAAGTAGTTAAGCCAATAGTAGTAAAAACACCATTTGGCTAGTAACTTTTAAATAGGACTAGCCATAATATCCAATAAATTAAAATGATTAAAACGCTTTTTACCAAACTGCATGTCTACAAACATGCCTACAACACTTGCACCTAGTTTAAAAATAACAGACAATTAAAAGTAATAATCACCTAACCTCAATTAATAGGACCCCAACCTCATCCATCCAATGCAAAATCGACTAAATGGATTTCTTGGCAACACAATATGCCAATCATTCTTAAAGGATATCTTACTGGAGTCACGTCCAAAGGCATTGCCAATATCCCACTGTCTCGTCGTCTCCTGGGGTCTTTTGAGTGCTCGGTCCCTAGACATGTGCCCCTCATAATTACTCCAGCGCGGGCACACACAAGAAAAAGCCGTAATGATTTTAATGCCCACGCTCCAGCAAACATAAAGATCTGGCTTCATGTCGCCTTCTACCAAATCAATAAGGGCACATGGGTGAGCTGCACATGCACTGTATTAATTGGAGGCTTATCACATAGAAGGAAAGAGTGGACAGAAGGAAGGATTGAGAGAAAGTGACTGTTTTACTTCCACAAACCAATTAAATCATTACATTTTAGACAATAGAAGGTTCTCCGCAACAGTTAGTGCTGCTAAAGACTCATCTGGGTACAGTTTTGTAAGTAGTATAATAATAAGTATAATATATATTAATATAGTTTTTATAAACAATAGATACAATACATTTTTATTAAGGTTTTTTTTACACATATTCAGATTTCAGACTTGATTGTAGAGTCCAGTCTTCTTGTAATTTGTCCATTCTTCCACTGATGTGACATGTTATTGTTACATTTAAAGAGTAGCAGGACCCCCATAACAGATCCTCAAAATTACCAAAAGCGATAAAATTAACACAACAAACATGATGCTTTATTTGCAATCCTGGAGTTTTCACAGGAAATGATCTGCAGCATCGTCTAGAGTCGTCCTGTCCGCCGCAGCGAGACAATATCATTGAGAGCCCCCCATTTAATTAACTGTGAAATGATTCTTTAAGGCACTAACACACACACAACCACACACACTAACACAACCACACACAGTCACACACATAAACCAGGCTTTTGTTACCCCAAAGACAAAACAAAGCACACGGGAGGGGTACAGGCGACTGCTGTTATGTATGCAAGCGTGTCTCAAATAAGAAAAAAACATATTGTCAAAATTAAACAAGCGGCCAACAATAGTTTGATGGACAGGCCTATAAGAGCCTTCATAAAGGTTGGGGAGTTGGAAGGGAGTGGGAGGGGCGCACTGGGCTTTTCACTCCATAAAACAATGTATGGGCTCTGTAGGGGGCAGCAGGGTAATTACAGTGGAGGAAGGGAAAGATATTATGGCCAGTGGAAAAATTTACTGCCAAAGCCCTGGTGCAGTTCCTAGAAAAAATAAAAAAAATATATGTTTGCTACAATAAAAGTGTGATCAGAAAACTCAGTCATTTTTCACTGTGATATTTTATACTTTTGGAAATATTACCCATAACGCAGGAGGGTTATAGGCCTTTTTGTGGGCAGGTTGGCGGTTAGAATCACACTCAAAACTGTGAATGTTGTCCTGTGTCCTTGGGCAAGACACTTAAGCCACATTGCTTACATATGAATGTTTGTGTGACTGTTTTTTGGTGGTAATCGGAGAGGCCGTTGATGTAGAATGACAGCCACACTTCTGTCATATTGCCTCAGGGCAGCTGTGGCTAAAAGAGTAGTTTGCCACCACCAGTGTGTGACTGTGGTGTGAACTAATATTATATTGATGGAAAACGTAAGCATTTTCAGAAAGCTTTGAGGCATTATAAAGCATAATATAAATCCAATCCAATAAATATTATTATAGCGCTAGTCCAGATGTAAACAGGCCTAAAACAGAACTAAATCAGAGGTATGTATGTTAATGTATAGCAGAAGTAACCCAGGGCTAAAGTTGATCTAAACTTGGTCTAAACTAGGTCTAACCCCAGGCTCAACCAGGACTAAACTAGAAATTGGTATAAAGTGCCACAAAACTAGGACTAAACCTGTTCTAAAAAAAGTAACCTTATATTCTTCAACACTAAGCCACCAATTTCTCTAAATCCTTCAGATGCCCATGCTTTTAAAGAATTAGATATAGGATTTTATACGCTAAAAACCTATGGGTAAAACATGGCATTTGTTGCAGTCAGACAATGCTCTCGGATCACTGAGCAAAGTAATAGTGTGGACAGTGGTGGCAAATGGCATTTTAGACAACAAAAAGCCCCACTTAATAAATCAATATTGGTTAAAGCTCCCACCATATAGAGAATATTTCATCCCCTTATCACAGTGGGTCAGCTTCAGCCTCATGTAATGGAGGGATGTCCTGACATTCTCCCCAAACATACTAAACTGAACAATAATAATGCAGTCTATAGGTCATCATAGCCACTGTCAAAACAATATTAACCTAAAACCCACAGGACAAGGCAGCAATCTAACCAACAACCAAATGAGAGAAGGTAAATGGTGAATGAGTACTGTCATAAAAACCATGGTGATGACAGAATGGGTGCTATATAAAACAACATCGACAATCAATAATGTGCTGTCATAGAGCAACAAAGAGTGGCCAGTGAACAAATGGCAGCCATATACTGTAGGAGGCAGCCATGAGAGGTCCTTTGTCCCCACTGCCTTAAGTCTTTGCATTTTTGTTTTAATTAAATGGAAAAAAGAAAGAAAATAATTATTAATTTGTTGAAGAACAGTTAATTTAATCCACTAAAATGTGTTAATCAGGAATGACATGGTAATGTACAGGTGAAGTAAAAAAGACAGATTTGTGGATTCAATAGTGTAACCAAGGGAAAATGGGATTGTGCTTGGATTTTATTGTATCAGAAAATGTCTAAGGAAGGAGCAGAGGTGAACCAGCAACAGGTGATGCATCTCGGGATAAAAAAACTGGCTGTGTGGTCCAGTCCAAAAAGCGAGCTAGTTCAAATTGCTGAAGATGTTAATGAACTAACTTAAGTTATTTTTGTATCCTTTGTCTTCTGCAGAACTCCATGAAGGTGATGTTCAAGTGCCTGTGGAAGAACTGTGGCAAAGTCCTGAGCACAGCCGCGGGCATCCAGAGACACATTCGTACCATCCACCTGGGGTAAGTCCCACCACTACCACAAGTCCCTCTATCCACCCATACCCTGCCAATATCACCAATCATCCACCTGGGGGTAAGTCCGACTACCACCTAGTGCTGTCAGTCAAAGGAACTAAAATTGGAACAGCCTACCTCACAATCAGGGACTCCCAAACATATGTAACCTTCAAAACAAATCTTAAATCTCAAAATTCTGTATCAACTACTTTATATGGAATTTCTATCTAAAATACCCCACCCCAAAATGCCATTCCAAGGCCATTTTTATCATTGACAAGGTCCATTTTACAGCTCTATATATCCAACCACACAAAATCTGCAAATTATTTTTCTGCCACATTTGATGTCACATGCAACCCAACAATACCCTGCCACCATTACCCACCCAAACCATTGGAATTCTGCCACCATCACCCATCAGCACCATCTCCCATGGGTGTAAGTCCGACTACCACCCACCCATACCTTACCACCAAATACACAACAAGACCCCACCACCACGTCCCACCATCACTGTCACTTCCTCCTGCCATCGCTCCCATGTCGGACGCAGATTAATGGTTGATGGATTATCGCCACGGTAACGCAGTTTCTTTGTCTGACACCGGAGAGGGCTTAGACAGGTCTAAGGGAAATAAGCTGAGGCGGGGAGGACAACGATAGCGAATGGATCTCACATTTCTACTGACATTCAATTAAAGCCGGGGCCCTTGTGCACACTGATTAACTGCAGATTGTGTTGTTTTTGCTTCGGCCATTAATGGTAAATGGGGGGTTGGGGCAATGACTTTAGTGTAGAAACCTAATCTTCTACCAGCATGATTTTAACCCTCTTTGCGTTGTTCCATGTCTGTAACTTTGAACAAAGAAAGGTATAGTTAATAATCAGATATCAATGTTATCTTATATTCTGGCTGAGTGACAGGATTCCAGCACAGTATATTCAAATGGTGTGACAACTGCAATATAAAATTTTGCGTTAAACGAAAATTGTAACTTTTCAGCTTAGTAATACAAAGTTGCCAGCAATAAAAGAAAATGACACTTGGACTAAAACTGACAACTAGCAACTAACAAGCAACTTGTAGATACACCATTGACACTACTAGACACAAATCACCTGCATTGTCATTTGATTTGGCTGATGTTTTATGCCAGTTTTCCCAATCCCTATACATTTGTAAACTATACATTTTGTGGCTGTTGGAAAAAAAGTCACTTTAAAGGACACTCATCAAAGACTAAAAATATAACCCTTATTTTGGTTTTAAACAACTAAATTATAAAAACTACACTGCATGATGACAATATAATAATATTTTTCTTTTTTCCATTTCTCCAGGCGTAACTGTGACTCGGACTGCAGTGACGGTGAGGAGGACTTCTACTACACTGAGATCAAGCTGAACACAGACTCAGTGGCGGACGGTCTGAGCAGCCTGTCCCCAGTGTCCCCCTCTGTCCTGTCCCCTCCTCCACCCTCCCCCCTGCCCAATAACAACACCCACTCGGACCTCCACCACCGACCGCAGCAGGCCGACACCAAGGAGCCCCACCCGGGAGGCACCACCCCCCTGAGCAGATCAGCCCCTAGTGCTCTCTACCTCATCCATACGGACCACGCCTACCAGGTCTGTACTATAACCCTGTAAAACTAGAAAGCACCAAGGCGACTCATTTCTAAGGATCACTCTGTATGTAATCAACAGGTCTTTGTTTAATTTCTGACATTCCCTGAAAATTTCATCCAAATCATCAGTACTTTTTGAGTAAAGTTGCTAACAGATCATTTCTGACCTTCTCATATAATTTGTTCATTTTTGCAAACAGTAGAAAACATTACCTACCAGCTTTGTGATATGCCATAAGTATGTTGACCATTCTGGTAACAATTTCAACTTTCATTTTCTTTCATTTTTTCTTTTGAGGGTTGCAGAAGGCTGGGGCCTATTTCAGTAACAAAGGGTCTTAACCAAATTTATGAAAAAAATTGGGTGTAAATAAAAACATTGCGGCTAAGGACCAAATTAGAAAAAATATATAAATAGTTTCTAGATTTAAGATCACAACATTATTTTCATATAGTTTCTTCACACTACTGCAATAATGATAAATTTGCAGTATGCAGCCCTATAGCCCAGCACAAGACACACACAAAGGAGGAGATTAGGATCAATGTTCACTTGATCAATACTCGCTGCTGGTCACACTGTGATACTCCCATCAGGACACACACATACTACACCCACGGATCGCTGCTCATTGTCCTTCCAATGTTTACAAAATACACTAATTTGTGGTTCTTCACACCAGTTAGCCGCTGTGCTAACACTTATTTTATTGATGCCCACAGTAGCACGAGGCTATATTTACTGGGTGTTTACAAGATACAAATCGAAGGTTATTTATTCACATTTTTCTTAAGGGGTTGGAGAACACTGGATCCCAAGAAAACAGGGAACAAAACTGTACTTTTAAAAACTAAAAAACAAAACCTGGCTTGAGCCCATGCCAGTAACTATGGCCTGGAGCGGGGTAGACATGCAAGATTAACAAACATTCATTCAGACATTTGTTTCTAAATCGCCCATAGTTTTTGACATACATGCATATATGTATGTTTTTGCATAGTGGGAAGAAGTCAGGGAGAAAACAAACAGTACCACAGAGAGAACATGCAGACTCCACACAAAGAGAATGCAGCCAGCCTGAGGATCAAACTACTGTTTACTTGAGCATTGAACATTTAGCTGTATAGATTGGAAACAGTACTGTCACCATTCAAAACTCAACTAGAAAATGAAAGTGAAGAAAATTGCATTATGTTATAGGCATATATGTAGGGCATCATTACAAAGTGTCTACATATGTGTTATTTTTACAGTGGTTATTTATTTTTTAAGGCCAGACACTACAGGTAAAGCTCATATTTTTACATTTTGGGATTATTGGCCAATTTGGTCTGTTAACCGGGCTACTTTCACGTGGAAACAAAGAAAATGTCTGATCTACATTTTAAAGTGTTCGTATTATAACATTTATTTGACTTGCATCATTGACTTGTATGGAACATTCTAACTTCGATGGCCATTTTCTCAAAATGTATTTTTCTTACATCTGTCACACCTACAGGGACCAAATTTTTCATTCTTGTACTTAACAAAATTTTGAAACTTTTTACAGAAGGATTTGCTGATATCTCATTACTATATTGATTTATTGAGTTTTTTACCCTAAAAAACATGGCGAAATTAGATTTTACTCAAAAAGTAAATAAGATATCCAAAATCCCCTCTGTATTTTTTTTGTCATCTAATATGAAAAAGTGTGCGATTTTGGTCATTTTTACACATAAAATGCATAATTTCTGCATGAAAACATGAAATGACAAAACTTGCAATACATTTTTTTCTTACATTTATGTCAGTAATGTGCAGGAAAAGTTTCAAATTAGTCACTCTAAATTAGATTTTTTTTCCTATTTACCTGCAGTGTCTCGCCTTAATACCTGAGAATGAGTATGTAAAACTTGTTGTCTCCAGGCCACAGCTCCGGTGTCGATCCCGTCCAGTGGCTGTAACGGAGGATCAGCCTCCACCAGCTTCACTCCCACAAACAGCTCCAGCTTCAGCATCTCCTGGCAGTCTCCACCCGTCACCTTCACCGGGAACTCGGTAAAACACACAGTCTTTGGTAGTATGGTATTGTACTATAAACATCGCATGTAGTAATCATTAATTAATTAAGTTCTATGTAATTGCCAACCTTTCCTAACCCTAACCACTGATAACACACAATTACAGTGTTATTCTAAATTGTGTAACTATCTACTGTACTGTCTGTTTAATTTCAATGGACTTGTTAATTAACCACTATATTACATGTTTATTACCACACTACTACCATATTATTATCAAACTGTAAAGTCTGACCTTTATTATTTATCTCATGTGGTAGGGAAGGTTGCTCACTAACCATGACAAGACAGTTGACATACCTTGCCTACGCATAAATAGCAGTCCTAAGTGGCTGATGACTTTCATAATGAAATATTTGTTCTTTTCATTGTAGATTTCTCCGAGTAAAAGCCAGGGTTTTGGGGAACAGCGCTCTCAAACCATTGCTGTCCTCTCGTCTCCTCCCAGAGCCACCACTGCCCTAAGGTATGGCATTATTGTTTTATTTATAATGGTTAATCTTTCATACACTAGTCACAAATATTTAGGAATATTTGACTTGGGGTAAAATTACAGAGCGTTCCTAAAAAGCCTGTCACCTAGTTCTTGGTACAGCCATAGTCAAAAGTTTGGGAACACTTCCTCAGTTGAATGGGAAAGTGTGTTCTACCTTGAACTTTAAATTGATTGCATTTTCTGGGAACTTTCTTTGAAATTGAAAATCACTTTGTCTTTGAAAATACTGAAGTTAGATAAAATGTTCAAATAATATATCTCAAATTCATACAATTAGTTTGCAATGATTTAAATAAGGTCAGTTTTGTTATACAGCTTTTAAAAGTTATTGGATAGGTTCACATCATCCCAAAGAAATGTGTTCCAGCTAACTTGTGATTCTGTTATGCTAATTTCTTAAACTGTTTATAATTTAAAATATGTCAAAACTTATGACTGGTTCTGTAAATATCCTACTTTTATTGAATGTTGTAATATCACTTATCACATTTTCCATTGTCCACAAGAGTCAAATTTGGTTCATATATTGTTAAAAGTGTATTGACTCCATTTTCTTGTTTGTTTAAAGCCGTAAGGTGCGTGGTGAGGGTAAGAAGTGCCGTAAAGTGTATGGGATGGAGAACCGCGACATGTGGTGCACGGCCTGCCGCTGGAAAAAGGCCTGTCAGAGATTCACCGACTGAATTATCGTGTCCTGCAGCCTCACCCCTGTTCAACAGAGGGCGCTGCGGGCTTTTATTCAAGACACCATTTTGCATGCTTTTAGTTTCCTTCTTCTGCTCCAGAACCTCAAAAACCTCTCCGTCCAGATATGAATCCACTCTCAATGTCTACTTCCCGATCCATTCCTTCTGAACCACACGATAGCTCCAGCTTTTTACTGTTCCTGTCCAGGATTCCCAAATGTTGCCTCGTTATTCCCTTCAATCCCGCATTTGGGATAAAACAGTGCAGCTACAACAGTATAAAGAGGGGAAAAAATTTAGATCAAAGAGTTTCTGCAGTTTTTTATGTTGCATCTTTGTTTTTTAAAGTTTGTTGAAAGAAAGGGTCCAGGAAAAAAGTGTAAAGCTTTTTTTAATTGTCGTTGTTGAGGAAAAGGCCTTTGAAGAACATTGTAACAGAAAGTTACAGGAAAAAGCTTTTTTATTCTTTTTTCAATGTATCCATTTTTTGTTTTGATTTATGAACTTTTTGAGGTGGTCTTTTATCACCACTATCCCAGTCTCCTGCCTGTTCCTCAGTTTTGACAGCCCAAAGGGAACACAGAAAAGGTGAACAATCAATGCAAAAAATAAAAAAATCTATTTTACAGTCAGGGAGGAGGTGGACCATGTCAGAAGTAAAAACTGTAACAAAAGTATTACCACAATCAACTTCTCAACCAGTCAGTTTCTTTTTATCAGGGACGGGATTTATACAGAAAGCAACCAGCTACAGTTCAAGTTCGGCTAACAATCTTCAAGAAGCACGATCTCATCTACAGCCTCTTCTTCTCTCTACACATGACAACTTTACAACCAGAAACTACCCTTTTTTGTTGTTTTAAATGTTTTTGGGTTAAGTGCCATGTTTACTGTTTTTATCAATGTACTTTTCCAAATTTTCTGTCAAAACCAAGACTGTTTATGTACCTTGCAGGAATGAATTTGTAAATTTAAGAGGACCGTTGTAACATCGGTGTATGTGTGTGAAAGATTGTCCCTTTGCCTCCATCTTGACCACTCTCCTAAAGGGAACTTTATTATATCGGCAAAACGCATTTCGGCCGCGTCCGCAGATTGGATACCAATCTGGATTGATTTTGGTACATCTAAGATGAATATTAATTAAGTAATTAATTAATTAATTAATTAATTAAGGCTTAAACTTGTGAATGCAATAACTTAAAAAGTTTTTGTCAGGTTTTCTTCAAACTTTCTGGACAGTTAAATATCATGAAGATGCTAAAATATGTAGACTTTGGTACTTCTACAACAAATAATAATAATTAATTATTAATTAATTAATTAATTAATTAACTAATTATTTAGAGCACTTTAATTGAGCCATTAATCCTGGTGAACATAAACCAAATCTCATAAATTTTGGTACAGTGATCCAGGTTAGTGTATATTTAATGGACGTATTCAAATTAAATCAAGGTCGAAAATAGAATGCCTCAATACCGCCATCATGTTTTTTGGTCTTCATGGGACTCTGGATACACTTTATCAATGATCACCTCCCATATTTGTCCAGGTTTTGGGGCGGGGCCTTTAAATAGCTCGTTAGAAATCACAGCATCGCTGATTAAGGTGGCCATTGGTGCCATATCCTTTGACGTCGTCGTATGGGCCGTTTTGCCGATATACACTTTGCTGTCGTGTGCGACAGTGTGGGGCTAGTTTAGTATAGAGGTGCATGTTGCAAAACCAAAGGGGGCGCACTTCTTCGAAACCAACCAAAAGCGAAAGCACTTGCACTGTATGTGTCAAACAGAGCACTTGGTACATTATGTTAAAAGTCTATGGTTGACAAAAAAAAAAAAACATTATTTCCTTTTAAGCAACTTGGCTACTTGCTCCAAGAGACAAAGGGTGGTGAAAAAGCACTTGTTTTAGTTCACTCCTTTAAAAGTCAAGTGAATAGAGATTTTACATTATCGCTGTGGCTATAAGTTTTCCTCAGCATCTTTGTTACTGGCACTTTGTTCATGAAAAAATTACAAAAAAATATAGTTTTGCATTTCGTTCTGGTAGGTGGACCAATGGAAGATTATTGACAAAAAAAAGTCCAAGTAATTCACTGTCATTCTTGCAGCATTAGCATGTTAAATATTTGTACAAAAAGCACGCTAGTTTGCATTATTTTTATTCATTTAAGATTTAGAAACCAACACCAGCTGATAAACTTACTCCAAGCTCACCCATATGTCATCAGTGCATACAATTTAAAGCTCTTTTATGACTTTAACCTTTTTTTAAGGTTAAATATTTTATTTTTTCTTTGTTCTCCACTCATTATGGCATCAACAGGTTTGTGTGAGGATATATTGTACTGTTGGACCTTTTGGGGGATGCTTTTATTTTGAAAATATAAAGATAGCCTTAAAGCCACACACTCATTGTCCTATGTAAAAACTATTTGCCATTGTATCAAGTGATGTATTATTGTTTACAATATGAGAAAAATCTAAATATAGTTAAAACATGTTAGGGTTTACTTCAAAGCAAAAAATACAATTTGGCATTTTATGATTTCCTGTTTTTCTTGACATTCAGTGTAAAATCTGACAAGTCAACCTTACTTTAAAAAAATGAAACAGATTGCCTTAATTA
>JAVQKG010144049.1:0-14809 GCA_036025885.1 Hypseleotris bucephala | reverse complement strand
GGAAAAAGCAATACAAATAAAATATGGAAAAAAATTATTATAATAGATTTTTTTTTAATCAAAGCAAAATCTCAAGGTACGCACAGTGCGTACAGCCGTACAGCTGCAGGCGCCACTGTACATACATAACGGTTAGGGTTGGGCTTAGTTACAATGTAGCTACATGTTATTCCAGTTTGTTACATTGTGTATTGCATTGTACTCAATAATGAAGTAGATACAATATAGTTAAGGGATAATGTAAAATAAAGTGTTATAATGTATTTGTTTAGGCTTTGTCCATAATTGCGTAAACAAAACACTCATCTCTTTAAAAGCCCAGGATTACACTTATTTTGCGATGTCATTCAATCGTTTTGGTGCAAGGTTTAAGGTCAGCCCCACACTCTTGAAGATAGTGGTTTGTAACTGAATTAGTAATTTCAATCTCCTAAAACAAGATGATAGATTCTCCTGCAGACACACGCGGCACACTTTTAGTAAAATTGCTTCGACAATTATGGTCGTTTAGAGGATTTTTCCTTAATGCAATGCCTTTGTTCTTAAGTAAAAATCTTTCTTGAGAAAAGATTTGTCATCTGTTGCAGTAACAAGCCTGATAAATATCATCTGCTCTGTTTTAATGTGGTCTGTAAGTGTTGGATATATTTTATGTTTAAATATTCAGTCAGGACCTGTCATCATATTATTATTGTTATTTATACAAAAATACTAGTTTCAAGGAGAGCTATGAAAACTGCTTAACTAACTATGAAGTCAATTTTCTGTTGCCTTCACATTAGACAAATTTAGGCGGGGCTGTTCGAAGTTTAGCTTTGTCATTATCTTAAAAAAAAGCTGTCCCCCTTAGTATTTGAGACCAGTGAAAGTTAGAGAGTACTTTAGTGATAGCAACTTCTTTTTGTCAGAAATGGAACCATAGAACAGTATAAAATCAATAACAGTGGTTTTCAAAGACTGGGTCGGAACCCAAAAGAAGGCCCCCAAAGATTTTATTTGGGTCACCAAGAATATTTCCAATTTGAAAATAAAGAAAGGATTAATTATATTGGCATTAAAAAGCATGAAATCTGGAAAAAAGAACAAAAATCAATTCTAAAAATAATTCTAAAAAACTTGGAAAGGCAAACCAAAACCAGTGCTAAACCAACTTACCGATGAGTGATTTGGCGTTTGCTAATCAAAAACCTAAAAACCCTATAAAATCCCCAAAAAGTTGGATAAACATTGCTGTACAATTAAATGAACAGTATTTAGCTTGAACAAATTCAGCTTAACTTAATTTTGACATTGACCCCTTTATATTATATTAAATGTAAGGTTGCTAACTTCCCACAGTCTCAGGTCTGAAAATGTTTCTGCTCAGTTGGTCACATCTGTGAGAACAATGTGGCAACCCTAAAACTCAGACTGGGGAGAGGGAGGTCTGGGGCTGGGTTTAGACAAAAGGGAAGCGAGAGGGTAGCTTTTACCAAAACTGAAACTGATCTTCAACTTAAATAATATTTCAAGTTGTGTTTAAGAAGATAACTTTGCACATGTATTTATTGAAAAGAGATGTTTCGAGTTAAAGTCAGAAAGGCCCGATTTAGTTGGTCTAGATATGAACAGAGGAGGGATAGTCAAAAGGCCAAGATCAAAAGAGATTTATGAATGTAAGGACATGAAGTCATAGTTGGGACTTGGAAGTAGAGTTACACAATCAAATCGAAATCGCACATATAATGGTCACAATTACCACATCTCAAAGGCTGCAATTTTATGGCAATATAATCCTCTGCACAAAATAAAATATATGTAAAAACCTGCTTACCTTGTAGATTTAACCTTGACAAACATGTTCTGAAAGACATATAATTTTTAGAGAACTTTAACAGTTAATGTTTTAGGCTTCTTTCAAGTGTTAATGCTTTCAAGATTAGAAATGTGCTGTGAACTGAATCTTGTTTTTTTGCAAAATCGTGCAGCCCTACTTGGAAGAGGATGCAGCAGACATCGATAGATGTAGGCATGTGATTTGCAAGTTCATGAATGAAAAAAAATGCAATTTGAGTGTATTTCTTTACACTTATAAGATGAAAGTAAGAATAAGTTTGTTTGAAATCTGTTGTGCTAAGTGGATGAGTGCATTTGTTTTCTCCCCAGAGATGCCCCTGCTGTACCACCCTGACACCTTCCCCCTGTACAGACAAGGGCATGCCACCGTAATTGCTGCGAGTGATTCAATTATGATCCAATTCTATTTTCTCCATAGGGGCCAAAGGGTGCGACGGGACATTCGAAACACATAATTTACTTTGCTGTCAAGTTCACTGCTGTTTTACTTTACAAAATACCACGCTTGATGCCTTGTGTCACTTTGCACGCTCCCGAAAACTAAAACATGTTGTCATTTTCCTGCAATAGCTTTGTTGAACATGTCCAAATGTGTGTTTTTAGCCTTTTCTGTGATGTTCAAATGGGCCGGAGCGCCATTAACTCGATAACTCTCAGAGGGAGGCTGGCTTCATGCTACATTAGGAATATGGCCTTATGGATTTCCCATTAAGTGCCTTTTTATGTTTTATGGTGGAGCTTGCACATGCACACTTGAAGATGAAGCCCAAAATCCGGAAAATATAGTAACGTGAGAATGTTTTGGGAAACTGTTAGGAAATGTATTGAAGTACCAATGCGATTGATTAAAGTTGGTCTCGAAGTAAGGGTTGGTGATATTGTGTTAAAATCCAATTGTGTTATGAAGGTATTCTTGAAAGATCGTTGAATTGTGATATGCTCTGCTCTTCACTGTCATTTTTACTCTAACAATTCCAGTGTTAATATTAATAAAAAAGGAAAATGAAAATATTCTGGTGATCATTGGATTGGATGTACAATGACTTTGTAGTACAGTGGTTTTACTGTATGTAGCTGTGTAAAGCAGAATATTGAAAGTAAACAAAAATCATGATATTTTTACCATATTGTTCACCCCTTTCTTGAAGAGACAAAAAGATGTGAGCAGCCTACTACCTTTGAGCTTAACTCTCATAGCATATTGTAAACAGATTTGAACAAAACTCCAAACATTTCATATATTTTTGACAGCTTTTTACCAAACAGCATGTCTTAAAGCTGCCTAAAACATTTGCAGTGTATGTCCCAGTGTAAACGTTGCTCCTATCTGCGGTCATGGTGTGATGAGTCCGTCTGGAGCCTGCAGTCATGTGTGAACTGTAATCATGAGATGTCAATCATGTTCCTGAAGCTTTCACTCAAGAATCAATCAGCCCTGGGCTCACAGGCAAATCAACGTGGAGCAGGTGAATGCAGACACCACTGCGCTGACTGGCAGCTTATTCTGTCTGTCACCTGCGAATTAAACACAAATCAAACTCTGGAGAAAGAGCAGAAGAGAGTAGTGGGACTTTTTCAGTTTGACCTGTTCAAGTACATACACTCACTGGCCACTTTATTAGGTATATCCAGGGATTGACAATATCGCTAGCCAAATGCTGTAGATTTGAATGGTTTACGAACACGTTCAGTCCAACTAGCCACTTGATGATTAATTTTTGATCAATACATTAGACATCTTTTCAACATTTGAATTGTACTAAATGGCTAGAATGGGTGACCAGTAGCCGAAAAAGGTTATGTCAAGCCCTGGGTGCACACCTCTTCTACTGATTAGCTATGCATACATGTTCAAGACAATGCTGCTGAACAATTGAACATCAAAATGAGAAAGATTTATATGACTATGTGGCATAGTTGTTTGTGCTAGATAGGCTACTTTGAGAATGTTAGAAACTGCCAAAAAACTATGACAACATTTTAAGGAGACTGGTCCAAAAATAGAAACTATCCAGTGAATGGCTGTATATTGAGCAAAACACCCAATGTCTAACTAGTTTGGGACAGTTTGTCATAAACAGTAACCCTGAATGCACAAAATGTCTCTACTTGAATGTGATCGTATAAAGCATCTAAATAGCACATTGGAACCACTCCTTTAGATATCTACCTAATAACTTAGCCCTGAATGTCCACACATACACAACTCCTCATATTTCTTGTTGAGTAATCCTTTTTCCTGCTTCTTGGAACTAAAAATACTCAGAGACTGTATAGACTTGAAGTGATTGAAATAACAGGAGGAAATGACCATGTATGTCTTGCGCAAAAGGAAATGATGTCGGCTTAAGTCCATCCTGAGGGGGCCGTGGATGGTGGTTTGGCCTGTGGAGTAGTTTTCAGGAAGGATAAAGCAGTGTTAGGGTGGAATCTATTATGTGCCTGTCTCTATACTTTATTTTATATTATCCCTTTATTACATTGTATCTACCTCATTAAGTACAATCTAATATTTTGTGTAACAAACTGGAATAACATTGTAACTATCCCTAACCTTAACCAGTATGTAGTTACATGTTATAGTTTGTAACACAGTGTATTACATTGTACTTTGAGGTTGATGTAATATAGTTAACAATGTAAAATAAAGAGTGACCCATTACGCTTGACACTCCTGCTTTATCATTGAACATTGAAAATACAAATCTTGTCATGACTTGCTACATAAACAGTCAGATGTCATTTTAACACAGCTGTTAAATGCCAAGGCTAAAAATGACATGACCTTGTGATTCACCATTGATCGAGCATGCCCCTAACAAATGAGTTATACAAAATGGATATCCAAGAGCAGTTAACACATCAAATCAGTCTTGTCTTATTGGTACAAATTGTCCAAAGTCTGGCTAAAGGCTTAAATTGAACCACTTATTTAATTGTTTAGGGTCTTAATTTTTTGTCTAATAAAAATAATATGTGCCCTCACCTCCCAGCAAGGAGATTGTGGATTCGATCCTCAGGTCAGCTGACTACAATCTCTCTGGCTGGAGTCCGTATGTCTCTTTGTATTCTCTCCGAGTACACAGCTTTCTTCCCACTGCCCAAAACATGCAGGAAAATGTATTACTCAGTCTCAGTGTTAGCCATGCGACATACTGGCCAATGTCCACGGTGTTCTCCGCCTAAGGCCCATAGTTATTGGGATAGGGTTGGTAGAAGAATGAATGATATTCTGTCCAAAATTTTACTTGTGTTGGGGCTGGCTCACGTCATATGAAAAAGCATGTATTAGCTACTGCCTTCCCCTATTAGTTTTACCCTATTAGTTACTGTATGTGCCAAAGTTGCATGAAAGAGTAGTTTAATCTGCTATAATTTGTTCTGCCCTCTGAATATCCAACTTGTCATGGACTTGATAAATTATTTGTCAGAAAATGTATCTGAAAAAATATCTCAAAGTAATCTGATTACTAAAACATCTGCCAGACTACCTCATTCCAGAAGCAAAAATCCCCCTGTCTTTCACCTGATACAGCCAGTGAGATCCGAACTCTTGCAGAAACATGTTTGTCTGAGAAAAAGGCAGAGCACAGGCACAGTTGAAATGAGTGCTCCAGGGGCTGTGTTTTGGACTCTACCATCAGCGCAGTCTAGTTTCCTGCACAGGGCACACACAGTCACACAGCGGCACACAGCAGACCAAAATACTAGCATTAGTGAGGAAGTTAGAGGGGCCCAGCACAGCACTCTTACTGCCCAGTACACCAGCAATGAACACACATGAACTCAAAATCAAGGGCCAGGAAGAGGGGATGAAGTAGTGTTGTAGTGGTCTCAAAACCAAACCAGTCTTAAGACCACTTTGTTACTGTCTTGGTCTGGGACACAGTTGGTCGTGGTCTAGGTCGTGGTCTAGGTCGTGGTCTAGGTCGTGGTCTAGGTCGTGGTCGCGGTCTAGGTCGTGGTCGCGGTCTAGGTCGCGGTCTAGGTCGCGGTCGTGGTCTAGGTCGTGGTCTAGGTCGTGGTCTAGGTCGTGGTCGTGGTCTAGGTCGTGGTCTAGGCACAGTCTTGGAGATAGTGGTCTTGGTGACTGTAACTCTAAAATTTTATTGGGATTAAATACTTTGTGTTAATGCTTTATTACTTTTAGAATAATTTGTTTGTGGCATAAACTATATCTGTTAAAATACAAAAAATACTTGGCTCCATGACTAAAATTGTCCTCAAAGTCGAATGACATTTTTACTTTTGCCAGCATACAGACAAAAAAGACACTCCAATAACCAATACAGGTCAAGCCCATGTTTTACCTACCTTTTATAAAGAAGCCTGCACATATTCACTGTGTTAAAAGGCTGTCAAATTGTACTTTTTTGTTGTTGAAAAATGCAATAAGGTGTCAGTAATTGGCAATCAGTCATCATCTTCATTATAAATTAATGTGCCACTTTCTAGGCTTTCTGAAGCAATTATTTCAGCAGCTATCAAAGTCTTCATTTATCACACATCTTAAATGATGCAGCACTGATTTGATCTCATTTAAGGTTACACTTACACCTGCTCTGTGTGCATTCCATGAAAGCTCCAATGAAAGCACAATATGTGTCAGAAATGTCTGGAGGAGAAAAGATGAGAATATTAAAAGCAGACCTCGGGCTACACGTACATTTTTAATGTCATTTTTATAGATAATGATAGCCAAGAAGCCAGGATACATTTGGTTGGTGATTCAGAGCTGTTTCATTTGTGAATAATTCATGATTAAAAAATGAAAGTTTGAATTAATCTAATTTGAATTTTAATCTTTGCTAAGAATGCTTCACTCTGGCATCCTCCGTGCCTGCAGAAATGAGCTGCGTTGAAAACAGGTCCTTCATTTTAGTGAGACCTGGAGAGGCCCAACATGAATGAATGTTATTGAAATATCCCTGGCCTGTTGAATTGTTTATTTGGTTGAAGAAGTAAGACCATTTTCACCACAAATAAATGAACATTAGATTGTTCATTTCATCTTAGAATGTGTCACTGCCCTGATGCACATTTAGTCATATTTCCCGTGTCTCTAAAGCCATAACCAGAGGAATGAAGGAATGAGTTAATGACTATGTGAGCCTGTGAAGCTGGCATTTTCCCGCTGACATCTTTAATCCTACATTTACATTTCATATGTGTCCGGGCCCCATGTGAAAGGCCAGGCAGGATTAAGGTATCACTGTGATTGTATGCTGCCCTATGGACAGGCGGGCGGCACACGGGAGCCCTAAATCCCTGTCTGGAGCAGAGCAGGGCTGAGGCTGCTGCTAAGCTCTCATCAGTCTCCCCTCTGCTCTGCCCCGGCACACATCCACCACATCAGCCTGATGGCAACTCATTCTACATCTAATTGCCTTGTCCTCCATAGCTTCACAATTTCAAGTTTCAAAAGCAACTGGAGCAGACATGATGGAACTACAACCTCTGAAATTAAAGGTGTAGTCTGTTAGTTTTCAAAAATAAAAAATGCTACTAATTTAAAAAATGCTTTATCTGACCTTGTTCTATGATGTAAAGAACGTAATCTGTAATTAGTCCCTCTGCTGGCCTATTCAGCAACGATTCAACAACAAATCAGAGTTTATGGGCTACTATTTTGACCAATCGAGTTTACATTAGTCCTCCCCTACAGAATACAGATGAACCTCACACAACATAGAGGTCAGATAGTCCATTTGATTCATTTTACCTATTCATGCTCATAGATTGCAGACAAAACTAATTGTAGGCCTTTTCAAAATCTTCAGAATCATAGTAGCAAGTAGCAAAACCTAATAGTTTTTTATCATGAATTGTCCAGTGTCTAACCCGTCTCAGGCCCATAGATGCTGGGATAGGCTCTGGCCAGTTGCGAATGAATGAATTTGCTTATTGCTGCCATGTGCTACTAGAATCAAATATTGAACCAATATATTTGAATTGTCATTAACTCTTGTTTGCTACTATACATTCTACTTATTTAGATAAAACTGCTGTTACTTTCAACACTTATGACTCTAATATCTTTTAATATTCGTCCATGCTATCATTGGTGCCTATAACCGTGAAGGACAAACGAATCCAAGGCCCGCTCATTAACATGCAAAAGAATGGATATTTTTTAAATTCTCATTAAATTCAGAACAGGCGAGGAATGAAAACTATTCTGGAGATTACCCCATTAACCAATTTAGTTCTGCTTAGTGTGTGCCTCTTTTGATTTGGTGGTGGGCCCCCGAGATGAGGCATGATTGAGACGCAGTGAGGAGCTTGGTTAGCGCTGGCTGCTAGACCCACTTCAGGATAATAAGGGGTCATTCCTGGAGGAGTGTGGAAATGTGCCTAATTAAAACAACATCCTTTATCAAGAGCTCGGGCGAGTGAGCAGCACCAGTAAAATAAATAGCCAGCAATTTCCTGAAATTCAGATTGTGATAAGAATCTTAATAAAGGAGCCGGCTATCCAGTTAAATTATGTGTGGTCAGAGGAATTTTCTCTGCTTCCATTATATTTTTAACAATTTTATGATAGATTTAGAAGTAATGAGCTGCATGCGTTTATATTGTTCAGTATCTCTCCACAGACTGTTTTTCTTCCAAATTTGAAGAAAAACAAATGAATTAAACATGGCAGAATTACAATTGTGGGGGTTTTGTTTATCGTATTTTAAATTTTGTACATGTCACTAAAGTCACTTTAACCTGTCAGCACTTTGCCTCTGCTCAGGGACAACAGATGAAAATTAGCTTGTAGCTATCTATGGTCTGTGCAATATATGTATTGTGCAATGTCCCTGTCAAATAAATAAATAAAAAAACATCTGAAGTTAAAGGTGTAGTACGTAAGTTTTCAAAAATAAATGCATTGTGTTTTTAACAAATTTATTAACAATTTAGAAGTATATATCATTTATATTTTAAAGTATCTCGTCAGTCTGTTTTTAACATCAAATTTACTATACATCCCGGACGAGCCCCTGTTTTATCATAAATTGGTTGTCCCTTTATCGACTTCAATAGCGTACCCGGTTCGTATCCCCGCCCAAGCGCTTATTGTCCCTAATCTGGTCAACAGTATTTCACCTCACTGTCTGCAGCATTTTCGTGTTATGCGCCTATGTCCCCTTTGGCCACCACCAATCACACAACCACATTAATTCATAGGCAATGTGGGTTAAGTGTCTTGCCCAGTGACACAATAGCAATAAGCGCATCGAACAGGCCACTCTCTGGATGGACACTTTCTCACTGCCGCTTCCCATAGTGTCTTGATGGTGTAAAACTCTGTTCTCAAATAAATAATTTACAACAGCTTAACTTCCTATTTTTGACTCTACATTCTGGACCTTAGCAACTTCCCTGGTCTTCGATTAGTTCTGACATCTTGTATTTCAATGATGCAACTATCATAACTCTTCCAGGGTTTTATTACTTTTTATGTTAATTACTTTTAATAAAACTCACGGCAGACAATGACAGCTGTTAGTGTAATCTGTTCAGACCTTTACAACTGGACTACTTGTTATTCTTATCTTGCTCTTAATAAATCATAATTGTCTTAGTGCTATGGGCGCAGTCTATTAATTGTTTTTTATATACCATCATCATTCATTTTTTTGACAGCTCAATTGTAGCGCTGAGGTGTTCAAAGTTGGACTATCTGTACAGAACGCTTCTCAGTCTCTCATCTATTTTGGAAGTGTTGACGATTTGTTGCCTTAGTCTGATGTGTGAGATTGCAAGCGTGGAGGGTACTGCTCCCAGAATGCCTCCAAGCAAGGACGAAATCATAAAAACAATTTAATACAATGCTCAGTCAGCGAACACATCAGAGCAGCTTGCAATTACCAACTCTCTTGTGATTGCATCTATGTGGTACTTAAACTCATAAGGGTTTGTGAATGGAAAACAAAATTAAAACCGCAATTAAGTGTAGAAACCGTGTGCACCACAGAACAGGCCACAAGCAAAATGGAGTCAATGGTGTGTTAGCAGTTGTTATTTTTTATCACTTATTATTTTAATGTGACACTTGTTCATTTATTCATCTGTTTCCTCTTTGAGACTGCACTGGAGCCTATTGCAGCAACTTTGGGCCTTAGTCAGTCTACATCAAATATAATTTACGGTAACACTTTATTTTACATTATCCCTTAATTGCATTAAGTACAATGTAATGCACGGTGTAACAAACTGTAATAAAATGTATCTAACTTTAACCCTATAACCTTAACCGTTATGTACAATGTAGTTACGTGTTATTCCAGATTGTTAAACAGTGTATTACATTGTATTTGATGAGGTAGATCCAGTGTAGTTAAGGGATAATGTAAAATAAAGTGTACACAAATTTCCAGTTAATTGCATTATGTCTGACAGACAACCATTCACTGTCACATTCATCTACTATTTGCAAAAACAAACAAAAATCATGTTAATTGGACAGTTTGATAATTGAACCCACAAACTTTTTGTTCTCCACATATATTTAAAGCTGTTCCACTTTCATGTACTTTTGACATGGTCTTGATTTAAATTTAGAACATTTATTTTCAATCATCCTCCATTTTGGCCCAAACTCACTCAAACAAAAGCTCTTGAGTGCTGATTACTAATAATAACAAATGAAGGTATTGACTTTTTTCCAAACACAATCACCATTTTGTTTTTATGTGGTTTATTTTAGCTTGTTGCCAATACGTTTGTGTGATGTATCCAACTTGAATATGGAGCCAGGAAAAATGCCCAATCTCAGCACATGGTGGTGGGCTGCTGAGACCCATCAGACGGCCATTACTGATGTAATGGGCCACCTGTATGGACCAGTATCTCTCTGTTTGTGTATACATTTGCTGATTGCACGACAGCAGTCCCTAGAGTCCTGTGTGTGTGTGTGTCTGTGTGTCAGTGTGTATGTGTGTGTTGTCCATTATAACAGGTGGATGGTGGGAAGAAAGCAGTGGGGGTGTACTTCCATAATGGACCTGGTTCAAATGGCAAATACATTCAAATCCCATGACACACGCTGCACATTCTGCTGCCTCTTGCTCAGCAATCACAAGCAAAAATAGGCCTGCTCAGTTGTTTGTCTAGGAGTGGGAAAATTGGGAGTTGAAGTTTGTGCATTTTGGTTTCAAATGAATAGTCTGAATTAAACTAAATTAGCCTATTTGTTGTTTTTTTTGCGGGGAGACTGGCTAATTTTAAATGACTTGAACTGTTAAGTGTTTTCACTGTTAAGTCACCTTTGCAGTTACTGCCAATACAACTATTACCACCATTAGGAACCTATCCTGGCCAGCCATGACTAACTCTTTTCCTGTTCTATACAAAGATGTTGAAAGTCTGGTCTCTCATTAATTGCATTCAATTTTAAGCAAGTTTATCGTTATATAGTAAATGGATCAGAAATGCAAGAGATGACACCAAAAAACTCCACTTTTGGAAAAAAGTAAGCAGGAACCCAGGACCCTCCCCAACTACTTTACCAGAAAGTTCACAAAAATAACTTTAACAATTTTTTTTTCATGCATATACATTTCCCAGCAATGTTTTGTAGTACTTGTAGTAACCCAGGGATGACATGAAGACTTCGTAACCAGCCAGCCTGGGAATTGAACCCACAACTTCCTTGCTAAGAGGCAGGAGTACTAATAGCTCATTCATCCTGCAGATTTTTATGTGTAAAATGTTATTTTGAATCAAACTGTATTACTGCATGCTCTCCCCCATTTGAACTTGGATCCAAACCCAGCCTCATATGCATATAGTACTGATGACTTCACTTTTCATCTTATTATTTCCTGGTATTTGTTTTTGTGTCCTGCTGGGCTGTGTCGCTTACATGGGTCAGATAAGAGAGGGAATGGAGTCAAGTCGACAGGTTGCCAGATTCCCTTGTGATGTCTCCAAATATGGTCAGAGGGAGCTGAATTAAAGGCACCACAGGAGGCCCTTTGAAACCTTCCAGCCTGGTATAAAATCTGTGTGTGCATGCTCTTTGATCAGTAAATGGTCAACAGCCTCTCTCTGTATTACTGATGGCATCTTCATTCTGAGCACCCCACCATCTGACCGCTGTTTAACTCACTCACTGAACTGATCTTCCGAATACACTAAAATCATGCGTCACACACATTAGTTTCAATTGATTACCTCAAAAAAAAACATCTTAAAGGTGTAGTTTCTTCAAATGTTAGAAACAAAGTAAAGATGGTAATCTGTCATAATTATTATTTTACTTTAGCCCCTCCCCTGCCTCTACAGCAAAATCTAATTAATTGGGTTACCACTAGTAGTGGAGTTTTTATGTACTCCCACCTCTGGCCTCTACAGACTGATGACCTGCTTTATCACAGAGCAGAGTCAGATAGTCAATATTAAGCTTTAAAAAAAAAAAAAGGATGTCAAAAGATAAAAAAAAAAAAGGACAAAACCATTTGCTGGTTTTCAGGGGTCTCCAAAAAAACTTCAACCACAAAGCCTTGACACCCTCATCGCCAACATGTTGTTAAATTATGATGCCAATAATGCTTCTCTGGGTGCAATTGTTGACGGTAGATAAGCAGGCAGGGACATTTCATGGTTTGCCCTTATTTGTTGCATCAGTTATAGGTGACTCCATGGTTCATTTGTTTTCAGCTCTTAATTAATTACACAAGCATGCATGTGCATTCGAAGCTTTAGAACATTGTTTAAAGCTCATAAAAATCAAACATAGAATAATAAAAATAATATAGGATAATATAGAAGAATATTTTCCAACGTCCTATTTTACATTGTATGCTTTGCCACTAATGGGCCTCTCTATCTCACCTACAGAGCCCTATACATCCAGATAAACAGTTACATCATCTGTTCATATCCAGACCAATTAACCTCTTCACCTCCCGCGAGCTTTCAATCTTCACCTCTTTACACATTTGACTCTGTTGTTTACCAGGGCACATCCCCTATGTAAACACCAGCCTGTGACCTCCTGTCAGATAGACGCCTAATGATGTGTGCTTTGATTTCAGTTGCTTCAGTGATGGGACAGTTAAGTGGAGAGAACATGGGACTGGTGCTATGGCAGAGACACAGCATTTTAATGACACAAGGTGCTTCAGCGAGTAATGAGTTCATCGATAAGTACTGGGTGAATCTGTGCAGGAGAGGCAGGCTGTGTAAGGGGCAAAGACAAGGGGCTCAGGGTAATAGTGACATGAAAATGAATGTATGGATTTCCCAAGTTACATTATAAAAATGAATGGAGTATGTAAATGTGGAGAGGTTAGTGTTAGGAATCTGGAGTAAAAATCTGTGCTAAAATACATTGTCTGGTTACCTGGATAAGTACATAGGTAAAAGAGTCTTGTGGCCAAATCAAGACATGATAAAATATTAACATAAAAATTAAAGGTATAAGAGAGTATCCTTACAAAATGTGTTTTTTAAATATAACTCAAAATGGACTTAATTGTCAAGTAGAAAACGATTGATTTGGCATAGCCTACTGAAAAAAACAAAACAAGCTATTCATTAACCTGGGACTCTGGAGCCTAAAATTATTCCACCAGTAATAGATGAGGTAGCTTGTCTATTATTGGTTAATCAAGGTAGCTCAGTCTGTTATTGGTCAGCTCGCTGTTCAAATGAGGAAGTCCTCTGCTGTACACATTAGCCCTGGTACTCACTACTTGGACAATGAGAAAAAGAATGCATTGTCGCCAACAATGCTACAGTATTTGTGTCATATAGTTACACTGATGGTACAGTTATATTGGCAAGTGGTAGTAGAAGTAGTCATTATTATGTACAAGGCTTCTTTATTGTTGAGAGTGACATTGACAGATACTGAATTGTCACAAGCATCCTATGTAATACCTTTAACTTAACCAGAAGTTTTGTGCTGACTTTCCCATTAGAATAAGCTGTAAACCTATCTCTCTCAAGTAACAAATAAGAAAATAATCTGCAATTTCCTCTATTAGCAAAATATATATAATTGGATTTCTCTAAGTAGGTAATAAGACCAATGTGTGGGAGCTTGATAATTGTCTAGATCTTGTATTGACAGATCGTTTTTCCATATTGATTTATTATAATAAAACTTATTAGATAAACTCTTATTACACTTCTAAACATTGCAGATTTTTTTTATTGAATTCCATTGTTCCACTGTATTTCTTTTTGTATATTTTACTTATTAATTTCCACCTTATGCTACAAACAGACAGACTAAAAACATGTTCTTTCTTGCTCATGTCTGACTCTTCTATCCTCTGTGTTGAACCAAATCCTCCTTATCTCAAATGCATCCAGCGTGAAGTTGATGCATGTCCTAAACTGAAACATTACCGATACCACTGCGTTATCTGATCCCGGCACTAACCAGACCTCACCTTTTCCAAAATGCATTAATCAGCCATTTTTCACCGTACGGAGGCAGGCCAAACATGTTCCAGACTGTCCCGTTTGAGATCTTCTTTCAATATCAATCGAGTTATATTCCAATCAAACAAATCACGTCTTGTTCCGTGAGTAATGGATTGAAAAAGTCTGGATTTCATTACTGCTGGCGGCCCGCTGGTTTGACAAAGATCCATTTGAGAGGTAGTGCACTGGAATTCCAATATGGCCGCCCTCCAGCTATTGACCCCATCCTTTAAGTGGGAGCTGTGCTTTTAGTGTACTTACATTGGTCGCTCCAGATCTTCCTCCTCCTGGCAGTTTTGCAATACTTTTGATGGCACATGCTGGCTCCTTTCTCTCCACTCTACATTATTGATGCACCAGAGAATGTGGATAGCCTACTTCTTTTTTCGCTGTAACCCAGGAAAGACACTATGGGTATTATACTATTTCATCGTAAACTGAGAACAATGAAATCTCTAGGTCACACTTTATTTTACCTGATGCCTTAACTACATTGTATCTACTTCATTAAGTACAATATAATACACTGTGTAACAAACTGTAA
>JAVQKG010144017.1:0-19885 GCA_036025885.1 Hypseleotris bucephala | reverse complement strand
AGTCACTTTCATACATTTGTCCTCTGAGGGCGTGTTAAAAACGTGCTTCCTACACTGCAAAACTTGGAGATAACATGTAAATAAAGCTTGTACAAAATGGACCGGTTGTCTATTATTGCATCCATACTTGAACAATTATTTATTTTTCTAACTATTTTTTTTCAACATCAGAACATCAGAAATTATACAAGGACCAGTTGATTACATTTTGGGAGTGAGCTGCCTTGGCGGAGGTCTGTGCTTTCTAGTTCTAAGACAGCAGGCTGTGAGTGACGCCTGTGTGGCCCGTGTTGTATTATTATAATGGATCGTGGTGTGGCCCTGGAGGCTACGGACACAGGAACTTCCTGGATCAGTGTCGTCTTCTTCTGTTTCTGCCTCAGTACTTCCTCCTGACATGTCGGGGCACAGGGCCAGAGTCAATATAAATATGATTCTCCAGTTTCCCTTGACTTCCATCATGAATCAAAGGTCTGCCATGATGGTTCTACTTTGACAGCTGAAAATCTCTGGGATGCCATTATTAGCCATTCAAATCACCCTTCAGTGTTCCATCAATCAGTTACTGTATTGCTGTGGTGGCCTATTTTTTCAGCTTGATGCTACAAGTGTGAACTATGTTATGATTTTGTCACTGATGTGACAAATGTCAAATGACAAAGCTAACATTTGGGGGCGGAATGGAACTACAAATTCATTAGCAGTGGCACGGTGTTCGCCCTGCAACCAGAAGGTATCCCAGTTCAAATCCCCACTTGAGTGCATTTTGTCACTGGGCAAGACACCTAACCCACATTGCTATGAATGTGGGTATGTGATTGGTGGTGGTAATAGGGGCCGTAGATGCAGACTGGCAGCCACACCTCTGTCAGACTCCATCAATGCAATTGTAAAGTGTCATTGGGTATCTTGAAAAGCTCTATATAAGTGGTAAAAAACATCCAAAATACAGTATAATACAGTCATAATATGTCATTGGGCGCATCAGTCTATTATCAGTGTGAAATCAAAAACCTTACAAATGTATGTCTACAACCAAAATATAGCCTTAGTTTCAAGTCTAAATAGTCACCATTGATCGCAGCTGTTTTCATTTTTTTGGAGCTCTTTGTTCGTCAATGTTGAAGTAATTACAGAAACATTCCACCGACGCCAAAAAAAATCTAAATTGGAAGCTTTCCTTAATGAAAGAGCTTGTTATTATTTCATCTGAACTTCACTTTTTGCTGACAATACAGTCTTCATATGACACTTTAGATTTACATTTCAATCATAGCACTTTCGGGGCCAGTGGAGGGTGGATTTGGATAGGCTATATTCTCATGAACAGGGATACTTTCACCAGGGGCCAGTACACAAGCAGCCTCTCCACTTTTACATGATGGTTTTTGGCTTGACTTGAAGGAGGCACAGGTGAGAAGTGCAGCAGGGAAACCTAAACCTATGCTTGGACTGTTGACACACTCATCAGCAGAGTGGCTCTTTGCATGCAGAGGGCTAGTGTGCCAGTAGTAAGGCAGGCAACTGCTTGCCCCCAGACAGTACCGGTCATAAGTTTTGACACATTTCAAATCATCAACAGTTTGATTAGCATAAGGAAGGCACACTATTGAGTTTTAAAAGTTGTCAACCTTGACCTTATTTAACTCATTGCAAACTAAAAATATACTTATTATATTTGAGATATATTATCTGAACATTTTACTGACTTCTAACTTCAGTATTTTCGGCGGTACCTATTTTTTGTGGACTATTTGACTTTCTATCTATAACTATAAGAAGTTGTGATGAAGGTAAAGTAAATTTATCATTTTACCCACGCTATTTAACCATCTTAAAATGCACCAAAATACTGACCCACTGAACCAAGTGATTTTTAAAGTAATATTGCATATTACATTGTATAATTTCACCCAAAAGTCAAACATCCCTAACTTTTTGGTGACTGTATGTTTTTCTCTCATATTCTGATCCAGTGACAGTGCGTCCAGTGCATTACTGTATGTATGGGACCTCTGGGATGGCTGTCTCTACATTGAGTCACTCTGGTGCCATGACCACTAAATCAAAGAGATGTTTGAACAGCTGCATTCCTTCACACCCCTTCATCCTCTGGCTCTCCCTGGACGTGCTATATTCATGATTTCAGTTGAAGTTTCTGACCTCAGCCCCTCTCTGCCCCTCTCCTGTCTCCAGTGGTGGTTCTGGTATGATGGAGATGGTGCCTAATGGAAAAAGAGACCTATAGAGTGAGCTTAGTCATAGGCTGTGACAGTGGACAGGTGTCTATTAGCTGGCTTACACAAAGACGTCCAGTCAGGCCTAACAGAGGTGATTGATGGACTCAACATTCACACTTACAGCATCACTCCCATAGCCTCATTAGTTATCAGGCCTCTAATCTTCACTGACAGCCATGGTGACGCTATAAACAGTTCAACACAAAGGTAAGAATTGTTTTGTTGTTGTCACTATAAAGTTAGAAAATATTACTTTTTCATCTGGAACCACACATTAAATACTGTATATATAATACTATGATAAATGAATCTTAACTTATGCAAAAGGAACAGTCCTCTTTAACATTGCAAAACAAAAGTCCTTGGGTGCAAAATAGAGCATTTGTCTACAAAATTATTATTATCTGACCACCACAATACACCAATCACACTACCACACTCATACATAGGCAGTGTTGTTTAAGTGTCTTGCCCAGAGGCACAACAATAATATATGCTCAGGGATTTGAACTGGCAACCCTTTCATTACCCACGCTTACCCACTGCACCACTGCCGCACAATCAATTACAAAAGAAAAAAACACACCAGAAAGTAAGTTTGTTTCTTTCAAAAAGGGCCCAAAAAATAGTTGAGGAAACACTACTCCTACTACTAATGAACACGTAATTGACATGACTTGTCAAAGTGAGTGGACAGAGACACAGGAAGGTGGTAGAGCGGCTGTGTAATGAGGTACAAGAGCCCGGATCAGATTTAGTGAAGGAGGAATGTGTCTGTGCCCACAAAGTACCAGGACACCCGCAATTCCAGTAAAGTCCTCTGACCATGAACTGCAGAAGGTCTTTGAAGCTCTGACTAACTGCTCTGTCACTCCACCACTTCCATCCCAGCTAACCGTGCACTCATGCCTTTTCTACTCCCCATGTTGTCTGTCATTAATGTCATGTTTGTTTTCCAAATGTGAAACTGGAGATGTTTACATGGACCAGATAATTGGACGTGTTGTAGATCTCAACAACAGCACTGGTGTGGTTTGAGTTGCTGCTAAATCGAGAGAGCCCATGGATTAAAGCCACTTCCAGCTGGATCATCCCGGAGACTGGATGACTTTTAAAGTGCCACAAAAACATTGCTTAGTCACAGGCTCGGTCAGGTTGGTTTGTCGTTGTGTTCAAGGAAATGAAGATGTGCAAAGCCAAGGTATATGGGAAAATTAACACTAAAAATCAAATGACTCTTTCAATCTAATTAAAAAACAAATTACATTATACAAACTGTTTTAACTGTATCCAAAATTGATCTTTAAGGTGTAGTCTGTAACTTTGCTAAAATCAAATAAAAAGTTTTGAAATTGAAGAAATGCTTTACCTTACCCTGTTCTATGGTGTAAAATAGGTAATCTGTCATATTTGTTATTTTACTTTAGTCCTATCTTTGAGTTTCCCTTTAGCCCTTTCCCTGGCCTCAACTGATTACAGACACCTTACTTTACATATAACTGGGTCAGATTTTTTGAACTAAGTAATATACAATGTACAATGTTCAATGTACAATGAATTATGCTCAAATAAACATTCATTCAGATAGTCAGTTTTAAGCATTTTTCAATTTTAATTTTGAACTTTTTTTTTTATTTTAAGAAAGTTACGGACTACAAAAGTATACCATAGTGGTTGTCTGGAACATATTTTCCATGTGAGTGATATGACCCTGACCTCCACAGACTGCTCACAAAGGTGTTTCTACTGTTCATTTCCAAGATGGTGGAAGTAGATTATGGTCAATATGACTGACCGGTTGTAAATGGACTGACTCACAAACTCACATTCACTGTTCCTGGAAGCTTTACTGGTGCTGTCTCCCCTTCATACGTCAGAGTAAGTGTAATAAGTGAATAAATACATCTATCCAGCACACTACTTATGGGAAACCTAAACTATGTGTTCACTTTAAAGCAGCCGACATTAAAGTTGAAGGCCAATATAATATTTTTCCTGCGAGAATAAAAGACAAACAACCTCCGTGACACCTGACAGGATCAAATACATGGTCCACCTCAGGAGCTTCATAAAACGAAATATATGTAATCAAGACCATATTGTGAGGGCCTTTTGATGGTGCTGCTACAGACTGTTTACACTGGATCCCTCAGAAGTCCTTACTGGTGTTTGATCCACACATACGGACACTTTAAAGTGGAAATGTACAGATGTAGTGTGGTATCAACATTGACACAGGTCACAGAAGTCCATGACAGGCTTCAAACAGAGCTGCTTTTTGATACAATCATAAAAAACAACAAAGTAGCAATGGATAAAAAGGACAGAAGCTTCAGAGGACACACATGTAAGAAGAATGCCATGTTTTGTAATGTGCTTGTATACGGCATGGAAACGTTTATACTCCATGACACCCGTGATTTATTAATCATGGGTGTCATGGAGTTCATGCAAATTACAGCGGAGCAGAGAATATGGTGCATATGTGTTTATATGAAACAGCCTCTGCTAAGTGAAGACAATAAAGAACATCTGTGTATGTGTGTGTGAGACTCTCAAACAGATGCCCCTTCACAAATAACACACTTCTAAAGCTTTTTCAAAATGCAGGCGGAAGCAGCTGCAGGTGTCCTTTTTAAGTTCCTTTACACAGATACACAAATAACAAGCACATGAACATTCAAAACACAGGGCAGCTTTGCCTACATCCTAATTGTAACAACAAAAACAAGGTCAATCACCTGATAAATTAATAATAAACCCAATTTAAAGCCTTCAAATGTGAGACGTACATGCCACCTCACACACACGATGCTTTGGTCTTCTTTACAGAAAAACTTATTTACTTATTGTTTGAAAAGGGCCTGTTATTATTTACAATACAACATGAGACGTGGGGCTACTTTCCCTCATGTTCCACCTCATATAAGCTCTACCTAAACCACTAATGAAGCCAGTCAACAAATCCATTTGGTTAATTCTGGTCAGACAGCAGCTGTTTCCGCACCCCGGAAGCTCACGTTCAGCGCGTAAAATGCGTAATGCTCCAACATGGACCAGTCCTGAGGCTGAAACTTTGACAAATCGAGATAACTCTTTAAAGGTATTGTGGTACAAAATGTCAAGTTATAATGTTGCCTTTCACCATTGCAAAGGGTTCTTATTACAGTTTCTAAAATAACTCTAGATATGCCTAAGTTTGGTAGGCCTACAGTGTATCTCGATGCGATTTTAGCCCGGGAAATAGTTACCTGCCTTTGATTGTAAGTGATACCATGTCCACCGGAGGGAGCTGTAACTGACCTGTATCTAACATTGTAGATACAGGTAGACAAAGTAGGTAAGCTATGAAGACTTGTTCCAATTCCTGGACTGTAGTTATCAAATGTGTGGGTGAAATCTATGCTTTTGTTAAACCTTAGACTGTGTTCAATGTTGGCTTTTAAAGTCAATACATTATCATCAACAAGGAGACAGACGCATCAGGAAAACACAGACTGATCATTTCTTGAGTATGACTCTTTCCATTTGTCTGCAAACAGCGGCCGATCAAAATACGGCCGGGGCCATTCTTTGCGTAAACAAAGAGACTCGTATTTACTTAGACGTCTGACAACATGTGTCCCTCTCCCCATGTGAACCGGGGGCTGAACCACGGGACCTTGGGGTGTTGGTGACTCCACAATGTCTATTTTTTTAAGATAATAATCATCCTCTCACTAAACGAGTTATTACAAAGTACAAACTAGAATATTCTGTCTGCTACAAGCCCCGCGTCTCTTGTGTGAATTCCGTGCACATTTGACTTGTTTCTAATGAGTAGGTGAGAGACGATGCCAGCTGATAAAGAGGTGGAGTTACTTAGCCCGTATGTCTGCTGCCTTCACTCTTGCTTTTGCTTAAGTGCTGCTGTTATTGCGGGCTTTCTAATGGTAATGCGTGCAGTTTGTAGGCATTAACTGCGGGTCATGACAATCTAGTCCTGGGATCTCTCGCTGGCACCCGGCTCTTTGGTCTCACAGTAGGAGAAAATAAGAGAATAACATGGAAATATAAACCCATCAAATGAAATAGCCCACTTATTTGATTTTAAGTTAGTCTGCGCACTCGTGGCCTCCAGCTGAATAGTAGCCCGTGAGGAATAATGCGTGGGGTGTGGACAACCAGAAATTGACAGTGGACAAAGCAGTTTAATAAATATAAAGAATATAAATCAATATAAATACTTATCACAACAAGACTTATAAATGTAGGCTACTCTACTTTGCGCCTCAAAGTTTAAATGACATTGTAGGCTTCGAACTTTGAGCAAAGTTCATCTTGAACACAATGTATGATCAACAAACAGTATTGATTGAGTCGTTATGGTCCAAATTTCAATTTCTTTTTGACTCAAAATAGTCTTGGCACATACTGGCTCGGTGATGTTTAATCAGATTACTGCTGTGCGCGCGCGTGTGAGGGAAGCAGGGGAAGGAGGGGTGGGCGACCCAGGGGGTAGGTGGCCTATGGTCGAGTTGCATGGCCGACAAAGATGCTCACACACATGCCGAAGGGGAGAGACTAGGGAGTGTGGGCTGGAGACTTGGAAACTACTCTAGCTTACTACAGCGACTACTCATTGACTCGAGACGCGACTCTAGGGACATTTACGCACGCTTTTCCTCTAATCTTAAACCAAAAACAAACATATTTTTGGCCGCAGGTACGGTGACGCAACGTGGACCTGTTGGAGCGTTTTTAAACTTTTGGGCTAAGCTTGCGTAAAGAGAGTTTTAGTTGAAGAGGTGGAGTGGGGGTGAGCTGGTGATGTGACCCCGCGTAACTCTGATGTCTTTGGTGTTGTAGTGGGACTCACGTGAAAGAGCAACAGCGCGTCCATGTCCCGTGTACAACCAGCAACATGACTCTTGTGTCGGAGAGTTGTCAGCGTGTACTGCCCGGCCACATGGAGCTGGAGCAGTGGGAATAGTAGGACCTATCTATGCACGCCTTGACTACAACTGTCCCACTGACACGTTGTTTTGTGTGTGAAGCAAACAAACTACCGTGCACGTTGTTGCAGAGCGAGCAACGATGCGGGGAACCGTGACAGTACTCATTCAGTCATGTCTCGTTTTGCTGGTTCGGGCTGACCAGTGGCTGAAAGACTCGGGGAACTGCGAGCTCAACAAAAAAGTAAGTCACAGTTTGGGGGCTATTTCAGCACTTTGGCTCAAAAGTTGTTGCAAATGTTACGGTAAATGTCACGCATAAACTCTACCTTTACGCAGACATTTAGTTTGTGACACTTGTCTTATAAGCTACTTTCTCCCCTGAAAAGTTGTTTTACCTATTAAGGAAAGATATTTTTGGAAACTTTTGAGCAGAGCCCACCAAAACTAATCTCTTAAAAATCATAAAATTCCCCATTTCCCCTATTCTTGCAACTTCTGACTGAAACGTAAAAGCACATTGAACAAACATTTAAATAGCTTAACAATTCAAAGACTAACATTTCTCATCAAGTACTAGGCTATTCTAAACCAAGCATCTAATCACAATGTTTACAGTCACATTATTAATTATTAATTAGTATTGCTTTATTTACGGCAAAGGTCATTTAAGTTGGTGTAAAAACAGGAAGCCACAGTCTCCTCCAGTCTGACTACTCTTGACATGTCTATTGTTTATTTGGCACTGGGGTCCTAAGTGGCCTGTTAATAAGTCATTATCAGTGTGTTAACAGTCCGTCTAATAAACAGCCTGAGTGAGCCCTGGTTGGTGTCAGACAGCTCCAGTGTGGTTCCAGCAGTGACTTGAATCAGGGCTTAGACTATGGATACATTGTGCAGATAGGAAAAACAACACTTAATCGCTGTGGGTTAAATATGCTTTTTTAAAATATTATGTTAAGTTGTGTACACTGGTATAGCTTGCTGTTTTAATGGATTACATATTAACAATCTCCATTTTTACCTGCACTTATTATGTTGCTTTGTGGCTATAATTTGTTGCTAATACTCATTTTATAACACAATTTCACTCGCTGTAGTACTAAAACAAACAAAAAACTGCGTAAATGATAAGGGAATTTTACATCTATTTTGAAAGTATAAAATTTCTATATCACAATCTCATTTTACTAATATAGTCATGCAACAGTGTGGCATACTATAATAAACTATAATAAACTTACCTGACATTCACTCATTCATCCACAGCAAACCGAACTAAACTCCTTCTTGTGGACAATCAAACGGGACCCTCCATCCTATTTCTACGGCACTATCCACGTCCCATATACCCGAGTATGGGACTATATTCCTGAGAACTCTAAGCAGGCCTTTCAAGAAAGCAACATCGTCTACTTCGAACTAGACCTGACTGACCCTTACACCATCTCAGCCCTGACCAGTTGCCAGCTTCTTCCTCAGGGCGAAAACTTACAAGATGTCCTACCCAGGGACATATACCGCAGGCTAAAGAGACACTTGGAATATGTCAAGCTAATGATGCCTTCCTGGATGACTCCCGACCAAAGGGGAAAGGGGCTATATGCGGACTACCTTTTCAACGCCATAGCGGGGAACTGGGAGAGGAAGCGGCCAGTCTGGGTGATGTTAATGGTCAACTCACTAACAGAGGCGGACATTAAAACCAGAGGGGTCCCAGTACTGGACTTGTACCTGGCCCAGGAGGCGGAGAGGATGAGGAAGAGGACAGGAGCGGTGGAGAAAGTGGAGGAGCAGTGTCATCCCCTAAATGGGCTTAACTTCTCCCAGGTCAGTGTTTTGAAAATGTCTTTACAACCACATCAAGTATATGGACTTTTAGCAGATTGTTAGTTGAGTATTACATAAGAGATACAGCATACAGGGTTCCGACAGGTGCTTGAAAACCTTGAAAATACAGGAATTTTATTGATGCGTTAATTTAGAATGAAGTGCTTAAAAATGCAGCAGAGCGATTAATCAACTAAAGTGGTATAACGAATGAAATTGATGTAAAATTGAAAACTTAAATTGACAATAAAATACTTTTAACATAAATCTCAACCTAGAAATATTGATGTAATATAAGTCCAATATGTTTTTGAATGAAACTAATCAACTACAATTTATCTTGAACTTACTGACCGATTACTCAACCGTAAGTGACTAAAGGCAACAAGTATATATATATATATATATTATTTTCCTCTTTACTAAGTTTCTCTGGGTGGAGATTGGAGGCGGGGTGTTAATAATTAGCTGTGTAAACATTGGGCCGTGCTCCACTACGTCCTTTATTATTACACAAAAATGGATCTTAATGACTCCAGGCTAAGATCGGCAGCAAAAGCGCCCTTGTTCTTGGGGTCTGCCTGTCTGTCTTACCCATACCCCTGACTGACCCTCTCAAAATTACTACAAACATCTCTTAAAAGCAGCAGTCACTATGAAATCATGTTGAGAATTATTAAGGAATTTGGCCTAATGCTGGTTAGGAGCAGAGGGGATTACACTCAAGCAATTAGCCTAATACCGGCAGCCTCCCTGTGTTGTTATTTTAAATCTGACCCCCCTGAATATGTCTCCAAGCATAACCACCCCGCAGCTCTTTTATTTATGTGGATATAGCAATAGTCAACTAGTGCAACTAATAATTATTTTGCTAATCGATTAATCTGTCAACAATTAATTAGATAAATTATTGGATAGCAAAAGGTGCATAAATAGGAGATTTTCTGCTAATTTTGAACCAGGTGAAGCTAAAATTAGGCCTGAGGACTTCGTGATAGAACATATTAAATGCAAAATGTTTATATTTTTTGTTCAGTTTTAGCCTAATTAGTGCTCTGCGTCATTTGTAGAACACTTTCCTCTCTGCAAATGTCATGTTTTAGAATTTGTCTAGTCCAGTTAATGATTATTTGATTACCAAATTAGTTGACAATTATTTCAACAATCAATTAATCATGTTTAATCTGATGAATTGTTTCAGCCCTAATGTCAACAGTTACAAAGGATAATCTTATGATCTTTATGCTGCTGTCATTGCTCCATGTGCTAGGATACTGTCAATTGCCTGAAATAACATTAACAAAGCTATGAGTTCTGGATAACATGAAGTTTGTCCAGGCAATGTGACAAAGCAGTTCTTCAACAACATGCTCCATCCCAGAGTCATTTTCTAGAAAATTAGCAGCAATTTATTCTGAACTCTCTCAATTTGCAAAAAGCTAATGTGTGGTTAGTGTCAGTAGAAGCACTTTTAAATTGTTTTGTAGCATGTAATAGATTTCTTCTCAATTTGTATACACTGCATTAATACTATTACTTATTATTATTAATGTATTACTAATATATTTTATTACAGTTTTTGCTTTTGTTGAAAGATTGTCAAGATTGTATTATAAATGTGTGGTTGAAAATTGGTGCATTTTGGCTTATGGGCCTTTGTCAGTCTGCCCTAGGGCACCGTGGCAGAGTATGTTTACCACCATCAGAGTGCCATGTGTAGTAATTGAATAATAACATTGTTTAAGAAGACATTGCTCCATATAAACAAGCATGCAGCCAGTGATGACAGATTTTGCATTATTAGCAGGTATTTAAATATTTACATATAGAGCAACCAAGGAAATGCCTAAACTTGCACTAATTCACCTCCTATAATCTAAATGAACAGGTCAGTTGACAGTGTTGTTTAAAGCTGAGAACTTTGCTAACAGTTGGCGTCATAAATCATTTTGGTTATTTCAAAGCTGTGACTGAGGGCTTTGTTTTGATGTGGAGGTGCTGTTGTCATGGTGGCTGTAAAAGAAATAGGTGGGTGTTTGAGCTTGTGTTTGTCAACGAGACCATAAAGAAAGAAAAGCTCCCATCATGAAAACTGTCACTGAATTAGACCTCCACAATCCCCTACAATGAATCCTAGTGTAGTAAGAACAACCCCATCTCCCAGGATTGCACCAAGCTCTCCATCATCTCCAGTCTTAGTCCAATCAACAACTAAAATGTCCGACTCCACCCGCTTGGCTCTAGCAGGCTGTTGAATATTTCACTAAACATTTTGTTCACAGTTTAGTTAGAAAGGGCATTTCCAGTTCAAGTCTTTTAGCTTCAGTCAAGTGTGCGATGGGCAGATAGGCTGTGTTGAGTGAGGCGCACTAGTAAAATGACCTGGCTGGAAGCACTGTTTTATCAGGCTACAACTGATATTTATAATGTGTTATAAGGTTTGTAGTGTTTTTACTGGCATTTTGTTGTTGGAATAAAAGAAAGATAAAGGTATTTATTTCATTGAAGTTGAATTTGTATTTTCGCTTATTATTTTCATAGACTGACATTTGGTTTGTTGAGTCTAGAATTAAAGGTCTTATGTATTGAGCTGCATCGATCACTTTATTGTTAGTATTATTATTATATTTATTGCAATATTCAAATTCTTGTAACTTTTTCCGAGTGAAGCTTAAATGATCCAAAGTTGGCGTAAAATATTGCAAATTAAATCTAACATTTCGTACAGAAGATTGCACCTCTGTGGGCTGTCACTGACTATTGTTTTTTATATATGAACTGGAAAATCACAAAGTTCCTTCTGAATAGGATTAAAATCTAGTTCCAGAGAGATTGAAACGTAACATGTAGCAAAATAAATACAGTGTGTGGGCTGCAATTAGCTGAGTGATCCTACATCAGTGTTTGTTTTTGAAATCCGACCACTGAAATGTGATTGTATTGTAAAGACTTGTTCAGTGACATAATACTGCACAAGGAGGACCAGAAGGAATTGTGTTTAGTCCAAGAAGCTTTACTACATCATGTTTTTTGTCTCTTAATGTCTACTGCTGTTTGTCAATACTACTTCCTGATTTTCGCAGCAGTCTAACCAATCACAGATAAAGCTTCCTCATCAACCAATAATAGACAATATAATAATAAAATACAATAATAATTTAAAGTAATATCTAAAAATGTCATTTTTTAAAGAACTTCCCTTACACTTTTGCCTAATTCAACCATTTCCTTCTTCATCATGCCTTCTTTCAAGTACAAAATCTCTCAGTTTTTCCCTCTTAAATACCTGTTTTACCTGACTAATAATCACACTTCCTTCTCTCTAATCTCTCATCTTGCTCCGATCAGCTGCTCCTTTCTGTCGTTGCCCAGGTCTAGCCCATTACACTAAGTGGGCCTGTAGCGGACAACAATAGCCCCGTGAAGACTCGCTTTCTCCTTCAGTGTTGTCGGAAACCCACAGGACATTCCACACCAGTGCTCCCAATCAAAGTGTTGTTTCTCTACTGCCATTACTGGGAGTAATGGTGCATGCAGAGGTGATGAATGCTGGTCTCAGTGTATGTCCCGTATGAGAACAGAGGACAGAATGTATGCTTCATTCATGACTATGGTCCCCAGAGGAGCTATTAGAGAAGTGTGACTCCAGCGTTAAAGATATCATCAGATTACCTTTGACAGGCTTTTAAAACACACGCTGGCTTCCACTTTTTATTGGCAGTATATTTACTAAAGTTTAACAAGTATTTTGCAACAAGATATCTTTCTATCTTTCTATTGATTCTTTGAACTAGCTGTGAATGACTTGTAAAATAAAAAAAACATCAGCTCTCTCACATGATTCCTGATAGTTTTAGATAAATAATTGATGTATCAATCTTACGGCTCCTGTACTTTGGAAGCGTGTGATTGGTTAAACAGTTCCTTTCCTTATTCTAAAACAAAAACCCATAAAACACAGCCAGCAGAGGACCTCAAAGTCTCATTTTTTTCTCAGATGACTTCTGGTATGCTAGTCTTTTGACTGAATAAACAATTTTGCCTAAATGTCTGAGGGAAATAAATAGGTAATGTAGCTTTAATGGCTGTCATCCCCTGATAGAATGTTGTTGGTCACAAAATAGCACTGTAACTCCAAAATTTATAATGTTACAGATCACTGAATACTTAATCTTCTTTGTGATTATTTTTGGCTTTATACGTTGCAAAAGCAGTACTTACACTTGGATATGTTTCTAATGAGATTTATATTTTGTCTTGATATCAGTCACAAGATTTATTTGTGGATTCTGATTGGGTTTTGATTGTTTGCCCGGGCCTAAAAATAATCTTTTAAAAATCAACTTTGGCCCAAGCACCATCTTTCGAAACCGTGTCCTATCTCTAAACCTAAAGATTTTGGGATTGCTGATGGTTTATAACAGATCTCTTTGACCCAGTGTCCAGATTAGCTGCTTACTTTGTGTCTGTTTTCAATTACTCCAAAAATGCTCTCAAAACAGTGGACGGGCCTTTTTTGCACTGAATAAATCAAAGCACAATTCTTGAATCGTTTTTGGGAAAGTGTCTCCTTTTATCAATCAGATCAGAGAGGTCACTTAGGAACAGATGGCTCACTCCGAACAAAAACTCATTGGACAAGACAAACTCTGTCACAGTCTATGAGGATCTCCGAGCTCCCACACTATGTATTGTCCCAACGCGGTAATGACGAATAAGTGTGCTGGTTATGTAAATTCCATCAAAAGTGAATTGTTGGACTTGGACAATGGATGTTTTGAGTTTTTTGGTGGTTTCAGAACAGGCTTTGTGTGTCAGACGAGGTGAAAGTTTAGGTTAGGGTTAGACAAACAGCGGAGTAGAAAGATGTAGCGTTTGGTACAAGTTTTGAACAGGGGAGAGAGAGAAGACATGCTGGCACGTTGACAGGACTTCACTGTAATACACCATCTGATTACATCTCATTCATCCCACACTATCCCCTCCTTCAGATTCAGTAGAACAAGCTTTACAATGACTAAACATACACCCGAGTTCCAATCTATGCACTGATTTATTCGCCTCATTAAAGGTTTCAAGTGGGAGTTTGATGTCTGGCCAGATAGTCATGGCTTAAGGAATATTCATTTGTTATTTGGACAAAAGATGAATCATGGTGACTTTTGCAAATAGCGGCTGAAACACAAGGTCCAAGGAAGTGTCGGGTGGTGAGATATTAGCAGGAAACATGTGGTGGGATTTTGTAGACTCGTAAAAGTAGGATTTTAATGTGAGAGGAGATTAAAGTGAAAAGTCCCTCACCTGCTAAAGCCCTTTACAATGTTGCTAAGCTGTTATTTTAATGTATTGTACTCATTGATGACATATAGCAGACAGACACTATACTTTATTAGATTGATTACTTACTATTGCTATGTTATAATGTCGGATTTATGTATTTGACGTTGATCCTAAGTTTAATCCTAGCTTAGCTTTTTATGTGTATTTTGTTGCACTAATCTTTGTCTTTTTGTTTTGCATGCTGTTGCACAATCGCTAATGAAAAGTTAAAAATGTAGTTGTTTATAAGTCCATTAAAGATTTTGATGGATTTTATTTGTATTGCACTTTCAATGCCTCAAGGCTTTTACGACTGAGCTCATTATTGGGTCAATGCACTGCCAAACTCTGCTGGTGGTTGCCTTATCTGCCCCGGGGCGGACTGACAGAGATGTGGCCTGCTTTGCTGACCACCACATAACACTTCACTTTGCCTGATTTTAATTGTAAAACTATTAACACGTCATTACATCTACAGTATATATAAGGATCCTCTAGAGTTCATGTAAAATTAGGGTATAGCTGATTACAGTAATAAAAACCCTCCCTACATGTCTGCACTCATGTCCTGGTTTCATGTCACAGTCTGGTGCTTGATTTCTTCTCCTGTGTTGACCAAACAGTCCCATATTAGATGTCTGGCGTTTCCTCACACACTATCTGTCCATCTATCTGGATACATGACACCACAGAGAAAACCTGCAGCATCTCGCACTCTCCAGGGTTCGGATGGGGCCTTGAAAATGCTTGAAAAACAGTACAATTTCAAGGTTTGAAAAGTGCCTGATTTTTTAACAGTTTAAATCACAATAATTTTGAAATTAGTTCTCACACCTAAAAGTCTGCACCAAGGACACATAGATTATTTCATTATTTTTATGACGTTTTGTCTCAAATAGTGACATTCTTCAAATCACCAATGGTACAATTATGGTGCTTGAAAACACATGAAAATATAAATTGAAAGTGCTTGAACAGTGCTTGAATTCTGACTCACTAACTTTCATTTAGAAGTCATACACAGAGAAAAATAATGTTATAAGTAAATTGTAAATCACAATGTAGTTCTACTTAACTGAAGGGGAAAATAGCACAAATCTTGTCCTATTTGTGGTGCCAACTGTACTTAGAAAAGTAACTTAGATCTTTGAATGTTTATAGTGTAATATAGTCTATTCCAGTGAGGCCTTCCTGCTGATAACCACTGCCTTCAATGTGTAAAGCATACCTCTGCAGCTTTGCCTTTTCCTCTGAATAAGTGTAGTGTCAGCTTTAAACTTTTAGCTGTAATACAAATCTCATTCAGGATGGAGATATAAAGTATACTGTACTGTATTTAAACAGATTTCAAATTAGCTGTAAAAGCATTTTTCTATGACCAATTGTGTTTTTGGTGGCGAATCCTGATACATATCACAAAAAGAATAGAAATGAGAATTTTATTTATGCTTAATCTAAAACTTTTCCCTCAGCCTTTAATGGAGGAACACATATGTCTCACATCTTCATTTTACTAAGAAAAGCTTAGCCACCCCAAATGTTTCTTACACTCACTAACAGTATAAGTCCCTTAGTTAAAGCTAATGTAGTTCATACGTATGTAAAGGTCACTGTCATTACAATGCTAATTCTAATCTGTTAGCGTCCCTCTTTTGTTGTGTATTTTTGCAGTCACTCATGAGTGGGGAATTTTCATGACTGCTTAGTGCCTCCTAGAGAAGCAATGCTGTTTGTGTTTTTTAGTACAAATAATGTATGGTGTTGTTTCAAATGATAACTACATATCAAGCCTTTGTGGCTTAAAAAGGATACATATTTAAATTGTCTCACATGGGTTAAAATAATTTTAATGCATTTACGTAGTCAAGTGAGAGCCACCTCCTTTTCTATGCTAAGGTACAATGATTATTATGCTAACGACTGAAAAAAGTTAGCAACCACGGGCTAACAAAAGAGGTGATTAGTAAAGTAGAGGCCACATTGGTAGTAATTGGTTACTTCTGTCTACACTCTTCACAACGTTGTGTTAAGTCAATCACACCATTGTGCTTTTCTGATCAGTTCAAAGTGACTTCAGAGGCTGTGGGGTCAATACAGATAAACAGTGATTGCCTAGAAGTGGATGTTAAGATTGTGTGTGGGTTTAAGTCCACAGTCCTAACATTATTTGGCCTCTGCTGTAGCCTACCTTCCCCTGTCCAGGCCAGGTTTTTTGGTTGTTCTGGATTGGGGCCAGCCTTCTGACTGCTTGTAAAAACTTTGGCCCAGCAACTCAGGCCAAAGCTGTCTACACTTTGGATTGATAGTCGCTGCTTCCAGATGAATATCACTTGAATGTATGTGGAGGTTTTGGACTCTCCTAATGGGATAATGACAGTCCTTGAATTTGAACTCTAGTGAGTGATAGGGGCGTTAGATTTGTGCAATGTTTGTGTTTAAGATATTAAGACAAAAAACAACTTTCAACATTCAGAACACTGACCTACTATGACTTTATGCTAGGTTGAAATTAATTAATTTATGTTCTGTGTCCTTTCTGAATTCAGTCTAGTTGTTCAGATGTGAATTAAAAAGTAAAATGACCAAGTGTTTTACTATAAAGTTTATTACATTGTACTCAATGAGGTAGATACAATGCGGTTAAGGTATAAAATAAAGTGTTACTAAGGTTTGTCATTGCCGTTTTATCTGTAGCAACAATTAAAACTACATAAACATTCATCTTTATTGTGCTTTTTAGCTCAGACAAAAGAGACAAATTCAGTGTAATATACAGGCTATTGGAAACACAATCAGTACTGTTTAAATAGTAGACCCTAAGCTGTTTATATTGTATATATTTGAGTGTTATTAGTTTGAACTTGTTGCTTCTGATTCATTTTTACCCATGTTTAGTTTTATGAGTGAAATATATCTGTCTATGTAAACACCAGTGTCCTTAGCCCATCCATAAATGCACCTGTTTGGCTCCACTCTACATTTTGGGAGCCTGTGGTGGTATTTCGCAGGTGAGTGCCACACAGGGCGTTTTCTGCCCATGTTCCGACCACAAACAAACCCCAGACAAGCAAATGCCTTGAGCGTTTTACATCCCGGGAATATAGACGCGTTTCACCTCTCTTGGCAAACATGCACCCTGACATAGTGTGATCTACCTCTGTTTTGAATGGCAGCTTCAACTAAGGGTGGATGATATGGGGATAAAAATCTAATTGTGATATGAAGTTACAAAGATTGAGCTAATCTGGGAAGATTGTGATACAGCATATAGATTTGCTGTATGTTCTTCTCTTCACTGCCATTTTTGCTGTAACCATAGCTTCCACAGGTGTGCATCCAAAGTGTGTTTAAAGCCTTTAAAGGCTAGGCCTACCTCACCTGAAACTCTACCAATGGTTCAGTTGTATGGTAGTAGTAGTCTTCAGTGTAAGCTAGAAAATTCTAAGCCAACAAAATCATGACAAAATTGTGATAAAAAAAAGCTTTGCTTTATAAAAATCATATTATATTTTTTACGCCCACACCTAGTTTTGACCTTCAACTTTTTTATTCTTTTGGAGAATATACAAGGGAAGTGCAGCTCCGGTTGTGGGTTCTTGATAAGATCTTGTCGGGGGAACACATTTCATTTTGATTAATACTTGTTGCTTCCTGGATGACTGACAGATATTGGTTGGAATACAAGTGGGAATGTGATGGTCCGCTGCTCCGAAGTGTTTTGTGCCCGTACAGTAGAAAGAGAAGGATCTATGTTGTATAAACCTGCGGTGTGTGTGTGTGGTTGGGTACACTGTATTTCTGGAGACATGACTGTCCATCTTCAGCTCTATATCGGTCTGTTTGGATGGGTTTATCTGTAGCATAGTCAAACAAACACTCATGTATACAGGAGACACAGAATTTGTATGTTTCAATAATGTTGTAATTTCAAGACTTAAAAATTACTTTACCTCAAGGTTAATTAATTTAAAAATACGTTAGTTGTCAGTATACCCATTAGAATAAACAAAGATGGGAAAGCAGTTGAATTCAAAATACAAAAATTATATTTTACAAATCAAAAAGATGCACTGTGGCAGAAAGGTTAGTCCTCCTGCCTTCCAGCAAGGAGATTGTGGGTTCGATTCTCAGTCCAGCCATCTACGGGAATTGGTCAATCTATAGTGAATAAAGTGTGAATGATAGTCTGTCTCTATGTCAGCCATGTGACTTGAAAATATGGAGACTATATTCTTTTTATATTAGATGTACTACAACAACTACAAATTAGTCTAATAGCTTTGCAGACACAGATACATCAACATGCAATTTGACATACAACCAATCACAATACCTCATAAATCAATTTAAAAAACAACCAGCCAAACTTCACTTAGGATGGGTCTGGCAGGACTGATTTCATTTTAAAACCAATTTGAAATTCAACATTGGGTCTGTAAACAGTCACACACAAGGTGATTCCTAACCCTGATGCTTTTCCATATTCATTGAGCCTCATCCCCGAGGCACAACATCCATAAACATGTGCCTCAGATTGCTCCCACCCAGTGTGATTCAGAAGGCTTTGGAGAAACATTTTGGAGGAACATTCTGGGAGGTTTGTCTGCTGCTGCATAAAATCTGTAAACTTTACAACAACAGGGGCACTGTATGAGCTCAACAGTTCATGTCCTGATTGAGTATTGTCTTTTAGGATTTTCTTAGCCCTGAGACATCTAGAAATTGCCGTTTGAGATAGCAGGGGGCAGCCAATATTTTTTTTGCTGATTTGATGACTTTCTCCAGGGCTTTTTTGTTATTGGTAGAGTACCTAATATAGACATTTATGCAGTATGCCAAGACACTTTCAATGGTGGAGCGGTAGAAAGTTGCCATCAGTTTTGTTGCAGATTGTTTTTTGCACTATATACTTTAAAATGTACTCTTTGTGGAGTTTTTCTTTCACAATTGCTGTAGTGTTTTCAGTCCATGTGAGGTCTTGGCAGATGCTTGTTCTCAAGATATTTAATGCATACATTATGTAGCCTATCTATTCTATATTTACTTGATTTTTGTTTTACAGTTCTGGACACTTATTCTCAATGCAAACTCTCAAAGCACTATATAGACTTCATGGGACCCTTTCGAATGGACCATGTAACGAAGCAAAAATTATCCTTAAAGTTAAATTACAGGCTTGGTTAAGGGACACTATTATGTCTGAAATTGGATAGAGTTTGGAGATTTGAAAAAGTGTTGTGAAAGCATTGTGGCTATGATTTGTGGGTTTTCAAAGCAACATGAGACACCTCCATGGAGGCCGAATCACATGAAGGCCAGACTCCAGCTGCGTCTTTCCTAATGAAACTGGAGATTCCCCGGATGGTCAACCCAGCTTTAGAAGGACTGTTAAGACTGTTTCTTTTGGTCACTTAGTCTCAATGCAAACCTGAGCTGCAATTTATAATGAAACTAGACCCAGGCTGTCGTAAACGACAGCAAATGTATATCGGCGGAACGCCCCATGCGTCTGCGTCAACTGCTATAACACCAACTGCCTTATGGCGGAGGAGGTGGTGGAAG
>JAVQKG010143919.1:0-10023 GCA_036025885.1 Hypseleotris bucephala | reverse complement strand
GTAGTTAAGGGATAATGTAAAATAAAGTATTACCAAGTGCTGTAATTGTAATTAAAAGAATGGTCAGTCTCAAAGCTGAACCTAATGGCATTCATTCACAACAGGCTCAATTGTAAGTGTGTATGAGAAAGCCAGACTACCCACAGCGAACATGCCAACCAGATGTTCTTCATCTACAAAACTGAAGGTATTGCTCATGTCAGGAGGTGACAAAACGCCTGGCGACACCTTTTATTGATTTCAAGCCCATGTATTTCATGACCACCTTGTCACTTGGATACACCAGCAATCTCTTTTCATTTCTTGTTCCCTTATACCCTCCCTCAATTCATCTTCCAAAACTTCTAGGAACCTTTGGAAAGTAAGACTTGACCCTTCCTAAAACCTTCGTCTTGTGGAGGCCATTCATCACCAGGCTGCCACCTCCCAAACTCATGATGGAATTGGGGAAAAAGAATCAGTAAAAGAGGCCACATAAGGAGCCAGAAGCAGAGTTGTGAGCGGGGGATGCCTGGGAGTTTTGCGGTTTGGCTGCACAGGTCAGAGCCGTTTGGTCATTGGGGAGAGAAGGCATCTGGAATGAGGGGGAAATGAGGTAATATGTTGGAGTCAGGTGAAAAATGGCCGTGTAGCTCCGGCAAAATGCCTTCCTCCGTCTCGCTTGACTGATCAGGGGCTCAGAGGGGGGTGTTTTTTACAGGTAGATACAGAAAAGTCCAGGGAAAATGTTCTCTCTGGCCACTTTATTTGGTATACCTGTTCAATTGCTTGGTTATGCAAACATCCAATAACTTTGCAACCACCCGATATAAAATGTCTGTTATATGAAAAGTTAAAAGTTCAAAAGTGAGTAAACTTGTCAGGATTTGTGGTGAGGAATAGAATATTTCTGAGCATACTCTGAAAAAATGGTGTAATCAACATTTCTGTATAGACTTGTCCAGGCTCTGACATTACCAACATGTAGAAGAGTAGTTGTCATTTGTGGCTAATGCACATTTCTCCAATGGATATGTATTATGGCCTTGCCGTTCTGTTAACAAACTTTGAAAGGGTCTATTTAATAATGTTCAATCCACTCCTGCTGATGTTTTTGAATGTGGTGTGGACTGGCCTAGAAATTTCATAAATTTCTTATTTACTAGGATTTCCACATCGAGAGAACTCCAGGGTGAGTACTCCGAAAAAGAGAAAATCCAAGAACATCCGATCTGTGGTTGAAAAAGCATAGTTGATGAAGAGGTCACAGGAAAGTCAATAGTCAAAGTAATAGAATAGCTACAATAAAAACAGCTATGAATTTTGTGAATCCAATGTTACATCTTAAACTCATCAAATGTTCAATATATTTTAAAGCAAATGCATTTTCTGGTATGTCTATTTTTGACAGTCACAGGAAAAAAAGTAGCAATCTGCACAAAACTGTGCCACTACGTACATCACACCTTTCACTCAGCATGTTGGCGCTGTCTATACCAACACATATTCAGCTCTTCAAATTGTATCCCATTCAATACAAGCTATGAATTATACAGCAAGCAGTCAAAAAAGATGGAAGATGGAAATATGTATTACAGTAGATTTCTTTCGTTCAATATCAGGCAGATTGTCGGTTAATCTTGACGGCACAGGAGAAGAATGAAAACAGATGCCAAACTGCAAAAACAGTTACGTTTGGATTGGCATGGGACTGGAGTATAAAAAAGATGCTATTCATGACGCATCTGGACAAAAAGGTTTGTGCTGTATGGTTTAAAAGATTGAGAGAGAAGCAATATACTGTATGTAACATGTCAGTGCGTCAGAACTAGCCATTGGATGATTGTAGATATATTGTGGTCATAATACTTGCAATTAATGATGTGTACAAATTTTGTACACAGTCCCTAAAAATATAGGGAATAAAAAGTCCGTAAAATTCTAGTTTAGAATCTCAACAGCACAGTTTTGTTGTAGGCTCAAACAAATATGACCTGAACCTATACTAAATATAATAAATGATCTGTTCATAGTAAGGTCTAAAAGGCATTGAGGTGCAAATAAATGATGATTATTGTGATGAACGATTATCACGATGATAAAAATTAGCCACGATTAATTGTCAGTGTTTTTCTTGTGATAAACGATATTATTGTATATTGTCCCATCCCTTGTCAGAACAGACCTCAAGATTGGTGGTTCGATACTGGTCCAAAAGGCGTTGTATGGTGTGCCATATTTCTGTCTGTCTGCACCAAGACAGCTGTGGCTATTGAGCTAGCATAACATTCACACATTTTACACTCACCGAATATTTACTTCATCTTTGTCCTTTGTTGTCCTATTTACTTCTTCTATGTTTCACTTGTAATTAAAACTCAGTCAACAAACCAATATAATTGAATGAAATCACATTTTATTTGAAAATGTTTAATAAAGTGACACTCAATCCACTCCACACTGTGTTAAGTATGACGTGTGTGTTTTTAATATCACTTAACTCCACACTCTTCATATGTTTTACAGGTCAAAAAGTAGACACCACCATTAAAAGTGAGCCGTAAAAACACCTACGCTAAATGGTTACTGCTACAGGCACCTCAAGTCATTATCAGTTAAGTGGAGTATGTTAAATTTAGACACTTCTTTCCTAAAAAGGTGGTGGTTCTTATCACGAGCCACAAGATAAAAAAATACATTTTACCTTCTCAAATGAGGAGCTACTCTACTGTTCTTAAACCTAAATTATACAGTTACACAGTACACGTCTGATCTGACTGCTATTGTCTGTTGAGTCCATTTGGATTAATATAGTCATAATTCTATTTTCTAAAACTTGGCAATCCCGTTTCGAATAACATACATTGCAGTTTCAAACCTACAGTATCTGTATTCCAAAAATGCAACATATACATATTGATTTTGCCAAGTGGGGCACTCAAACAATGTACATAATGAAGTCCCACACTCTGCTGCATGTAAGCTTTTTGATAGATTTGCATGGACATATTATGGGCTTTCAAAAGAACCAGGAAAAAGCACTATCTGTGCTGAACTGAACTTGAACTTCCACCCTAATGTGATCAATATCAAGGTAATTCTTAATACACAATATTGCAAGGTATCAGCACATTAATCCACTTGAAGATCTATACAGGCTTTCAGTTCAAAACAAAGTCTAAACTGAACAGTTTTCCAAAAGAAAAAAAGAAGAAGACAAGACAACCTCTACATTTTGAAAACCGCTTGCGTTGCAGTCCCACTTTAAGATTGCCATAATATAACATGGCCATGGATGGACAAAAGCAGCTATGAGCAGAATATAAAAGAGATTTGGAGATGAGAGTCCAAATGATGCAAACCAGAGCTGTCAAACTGTCTACGTTCACCAGGGACATTGGAAAGAGACTGCGATTGTCTGCCTCTGAAATTGCCTGATGTCACCTCCCGTGTCCCCTTTCAACATGATGTCGGCGAGGTGCGGACTATGATTTATGACATGTTGGAGCATCCACACATGTGTGGGGAATACAATTTGTTTAGACCCACAGTTAAGCCCCAAATGGCCAAACTTGTCTAGTTATATATGTATAGAATTATAAAATATACAAAAAGATGGATGGCATAGTATTAAATCAAGAAAGGCCAACTTTGGCCGCACTTAATCACTGGATGTGTTACACGCTGGTTAGAAGTGTTAATAAGAAGTTCACTCACTGGCTACTATATTGGTAGAACTATTTATCTGCTAGTGATTCTTAAACACTGGGTTGGTAGCCAAAAGACGATCGCCGGAGATTTTTGTTGGCTCGCCAATAAATTTCCAGTTGAAGAAAAATGGCTTTGGTCTGTTCAGCATCTTCAAACAAACAAATAAAGAAAATAAAACACAATAAAAAATGCTATTAATTAAGAGGCAAAACATAAATGAAAACATCAAAAATAACTTAAAACAAACAAAAGTGCCAGATCAAACAAATAAGTTGGGTTATAATGGTCAAGACATAGATTCAACATAATAGAAAAAAACCTCAAGGACTACAGTAGACCAGTGTACAAGCATAAAATGGCCAATGCAGTTAGTGTACAGTTTATTGCTCTAAGTTTGACCACTAAAACTTCCTTACTCTATCTGTAAGCCTTCCCTTTGCTCCTAAAACGGAACATTAATATTTGGAACACGTTCGGCACACAATCCATTATACATCTTCTGGTCCCGGCATCCCCCGTTTTCCGAATCATTAATAGTATGTAAATCCCATCACGTCTCACTCCCTGCGTCTTTCAAGCAGATGTTGACAGGGGCCATATTTTATAGGTCAACAGTCTCGGTTAAAACGACTGCGATTTTAAAGGCCGCTGGGAAGAAGAAGGGAACGTCGGGGTCGGAAAGATGAGACGGCAAACACACAGGAAAACGGGATGGGGTGACCGCTTTTCCTATGATGTCACAAGCTCCCCACAGAGTTCGGACTCTTTGCTCTTTACATTTTTTTTCCTTTGGCAGTGTCTATTTCACAAACCTTTCAAACTGCGTCCACGACAGTGACAGCAACACCAAGCAACACATTCGTCATATACTGTTCACAGGCAGCTTTTAGAAGTCCTTTGAGAGAGGTAAAAAAAATGCATGACTTCTGCCTCCCTAACAACAAACAATGCTAAGGTGGTTTTAGTCTCCCCACATTCGGGAAGAAAGTACAAAAATGTGAATTACTAATCTGATAGAGGCAATAAAAAATTATTATGTTTTGTACTTTTTTATGGCTAAAGAACTTGAATTAATTGCAATCACTTGACTATGGAAACTATGGAAGTCCTGCCCAGGAACCATATCCCATTTCAAGGCAAAGTAAACAGACAGGAAATCAGGATGAAGAGTGGGGAGTGACATTCAGCAAACTGTTGTGAGCCGGATTCAACTCCCAATGCTGGGAAGAGCACTGTAGGCTCTGTATATGGGCCATACGCTGTACCGACTGAGCAATAATACAGCCCATTTTTTTTGTTTTTAGCTGTGAATGTAGCCAGGCCTTTCCCACCCACAGTACCTGAATTTGAGACCAGTTATGCTTCTGCCGATGACAGAAAAGTTTACTTAAATAACTTTCATCAAGGCACTTTTCAAAAGTGCAACAGTGAGGTCAACTTTGTGGAAAATCTTTCCATCAGATTGTCTATTTTATACTTTTTAAAATATATTTTTTTAAGATAATGGAGGGAAGTGCAGTTTTTGGGGATATCTGGGGTATAATAAAGTAGACCTAAATAATCAAATGGAATGGTTATCTGTCACTTGGTCAAATAGATCAGAAATGACAGTAACAGTCATTTTGTAGGAATTAGTTTCAGTGGATTGCCTGGAATTAATTAGGTACAAATCATGGAAAAAAATGTATTGCACCATTTCTTGTAATCTAAAAATCTCTTATTGGCCACTTGCTGCATTGGCTCCTATTGTGAAGCCAAAATATTCAGATAAGTGGATTAACTATTTAATAATACGCTTGTTCATAGGTCGCAAAAAGAAAAGGGTTATTATTGAAGATTTACTTTCCCCAAAAATCCCACACAATGAAACCTAATGATACTAATAGCAACCAATTTGCTGCAGTTTCTTCTACTCAAGCTACCTTTCAAAGATTGTGACAGTTCAACCCTAGAAATGATTAGCCATTATTCATTTCTGGTTTGCAGCTATTATGTTATCATGAGTTGAATTTGACAGGCACAGTTTTGACTTGAGCACCGCTAACAGATCTTACCTCCAGTGTTGAGTGGGAACCAATTACTCAGATCTATTTAAAGTGAATAGAAAAGAAAGTCCCTCAATACAACAATCTCCACCCTGTACTCTGAAGTACTTCCTGGCTGTCCAATTTCCTGCCAACCTCACCATCATTATCTTGTGTGTTCGCTTGTCATTGTGTATGCGTGCCCGTTTTCCCTCCAATTTCCTTCCACTACCTGTACCAAGCCTGAATTACTTCCTGTACATGATTGATTTACACTTAGCTACCAGCTTGGCCTCTTTATCTGCCTCTCTATCCATCTTGTATACACGCATCACCGAAGCAACAAAACATTATAATCTGATACCATAAGAGGTCCAAGGTCTGACAACTTGATTCACAGCAAAAAGCTAATGGCCAAATTCAGGCTACAGAATGGTGAAATGAATGTTTTTGTTTTTTTTTATGTTCTAAACCAGTGTTTTAATCATGTGCAATGTATGCTATCCTATTTGATTGCATTTGAGTATTTGGTCACACTTACACATTTTACATTATCCCTTACCTACATTGCATCTACTCCATTGAGTACAATGTAATAAACTGTATAACAGACTGGAATAACATGTAATTACATTGTATATATATATATATATAAAAGTTACAGTTAGAGTTAAGGTTAGGGTTACTTAGTAGAACTAGGAATATTTTGGTCAACCAACAAAAAACTTTTACCAGTGTTTGAGGATCACTGTCAAAACAAACTGAATCCTTATTGTTTTTTTTTTGTTTTTACCTAACAGCACAATTAAAGCAACTGCTCAAATCTAGTATCTTACCATTTATCATGAAAAATGGCTTATTAGTTCACAGATTCTCATCAGGTCTGATTGCCTGCTATATGCCTCTCCATTCATCTTATATTCACTTATCAACAAAGCAACAAAACATCAAAATGTGAAACCATAAACGCTCCTAGGTCTGGATTTATTTAAAAAAAAATGGGGTCATTGTAGAGAGAAAACCAACCAAGAGCTAATGACCAGATTCGGACCACAAAATGAGTCATCAACGGGTCAGACTGAAACTCGTCTGCGATGGTCAGGTACTTTTTCATTTGATCTATGTACATGCGCTGACATTAATTGCAGCCATCACTTACTGCTGAGGCACTCACTTGGCAACGAAACCACACTGTTTTCATCCAATTTACTGCTCGAAATGTTTCATAGCTTTTTTCCCTCAGAAACAGACAAAAGCAATGCCAAATAGCTGGTTGTAAAAAGTTGCATGTTTCTTGGTGAAAATGTTGAACTACACAAAAGCGGTGCTGAAAGGTAGCAGAGTCGTTGGTAACACTTTGTTTTACATTATCCCTTTACTACATTGTATCTACCCTATTAAGTACAATGTAATAAAATGTAAATACAATTACTTACATTATAACTAATCCAAATCTTAACCTTAACCATTATGTATGTACAATGTAGCTACGTGTTATTACAGTTTGTTACACAGTGTATTACATTGTAGTTAATAATGTGGATATAGTTAAGAAATAATGTGAAATAAAGTGTGACAGATTTTTTATGGCGTTTTTGTGGCTTTAGAATCTATACTTGTGCATGTCTACAATATTAGCCAAGCTCTCTGAAGGGCTTTTTGCAGATACCATGTCTTACTGTGGTCCCTCCCTGTGATAGTTGCGGTTTGCACCTCTAAATATTTCAGCATGTGGTGGTAAGATAATCACGCTGATGAAATGGCTGACATGCTACAAAACTGAACGGACCTAAATGCTAACAGGAAGTGAAGTGAGAAAAGAGAGGGAGGCCAGAGAGGAATCACAAAGCAAATGTTTAATGTTTACTGTTGCCATGTCAGGAGATGAAAATGTCAAAATAAAGAGTTGTGGGATATTGCTGTTTTGTTGAGCGTAATTGTGAATATAGACCATGAAAATACACACAGTGATTATAACCTATGTCTAAACAGTGTGAAAAGGTTTACAGAGATCAAGAAAGAATGTATTTACTTTTTGATTCTTGGCATATTTGGCTTTTTCCCCATCATAATAATCAACGTGTCTACATATTGTCTAAGAGTTAGAGCAAAAAGACAAGCAACTATTTTATTTGCCATTCTAAGTTTGTTTTGTGTAAAAGAAAAAAATATGTCAAGTTTGGGACAGATAGTGCCTTTCAACAAGAGGATTATGGGTTAATTTCTCGGACCGGCTAATTACAGTGTCTCTGAGTGGAGTCTGCTTATCCTTTTTGTGTTACAATGTGTTCTCTCCAGCTTCCTCCCATTATCCCAAAACATGTGCAGTATGTGTTAAGAGAATTGGTCATCACCAATTGCCCATAAAATCAATAAAAAAATGAGAACAAGAAAGCACTCGGAGAGTGCATACTGACGCCAGGACAGCTCACTTCCCCTATACAATGTTTTGGCACTAACTGCGACTTTAATCTGTGATGTCTAAGGGTTGTTATATTGTTAACGAGCAATTAAGAGACCCCGCCCCCAAACCATGACAAATATGGGAAGGGTCTATTTGAATTTTGTGATTTGTCTGGAAGTTTGTGAAGAATGCTTTGGTACAGTGATTCTCCACATCGTGCTGAACATAAAATATTATTATGGCCCCGCCCTATGACAAACATGAAGTCGGCCATTTTGGATTGACATTGGGAAGTCAGGTATATTTGACAGCCTCTAACTTGCACATACTTTGCCCGATTTGAATCAAACTTGAAACATCAAATAAGCTAACGCCTCTGACCGCAACTGACCAATAAGATGGCAGTTACCTCAATAGCGCCACCTACGGACTGAATGAAAAATGCCATTTTAGAGAAATTTACAAAACTTGGCAAAAGCATTCTTCACACACATCCTGACAAATCACAAAAGTCAAATAGATCCTTCCCAAATTTGTCATGGTTTGTGGTGTGAGGCCTCTAAATTGCTCGTTAACAATAATAAAACCCTTAGATATCACAGATTAAAGTCGCAGTTAGTGCCAAAACATTGTATAGGTGAAACTAGCTGTCCTGGCGTCGGTATGCACTCTCTGAGTGCTTTCTTGTTCAGGATGTTGTGTTGAATGTCTTCAATTTTATAAAAGCGTGATTTGGGATAATTTATTGATTTATCTTTTGTTACTTTGCACTCTATTTCTTCTTCTTTATTTGTACTGAAATTGTACCAAAAATGTACCGAACCGTAAATCCAAAAAACCAAAACAAACCGAAATGTCATTTTAGTGTACCGTTAAATCCCAAGTATTGACCATACTCCATTTGTCTTATTGTGATCTTCCAACACAGAGATCTTATGCTTCATTTTGCCTCAAAATTTCTTAAATTAATTCTTCTAGTCTTTGCTGTCAGTAAGCAATAAGCCTCCATTCTTTTTTACACTTTTTTTTTATCTTCCAACGCACATATCGTGAACTGCCCTTGTTTTTGTACTTTTAATGCCTACTTCAAGTCTCTTATGTCTGGGATGTTTCAGACCACCCCCCATATTCTGAGGGGCAAATTGAAGATACTCTCCCAATGAAGTCACTGCCTTTCTGACTGGGCCATTGTGTCGTCCAGTAGCCATCTGCAATTTCCCCATACAGTCGTATCTCTGTAGTCTTCTGCATTACAAATGGAAATGGATCATTAATTCAGAGCGGCACACAGACGTCCACTTCATCAACCTCTCGAACCAGAACCTCCTGTTGGGGGTATTTCAGTCGCTAAAGCTGCTGTTTTTCATCTTCAGCTTTTTAATTCAACCATTCATGCTACCAGTGGTCCCTCTATAGAGACCATTTACCCTTTAGCTTCCTCTTGCTCCTGCTATTATCTCACAAAGAAGCCCTTTTTTGTATTAATCAGTTCATACAATGGGAAAAAGTAGTCACTGTATTTCTGGACTTTCCCCTCGTCTGGTTGACAAAATAGATTTAGGTGAATATTCTGAATTTAGGAGGAAGCTATTAGGGATTTGGCATGCGAAATGGAGACAGATTGATTTTTAACAATGTGTTTGTCACAGTGGCTGTTCTGGCCTCAGTATCTGCTGTTTCTGGCATGAAAAACCAAACATCCCAAAGTCCAACTTAGTTGCCTGGTATTTGTAATTTTGTAGTCATAATTTGCATAAAATTGCACTGCATTATGGTATTAAAATCTTGTGTAAGAGACTAAATTTTGCTCTCGACTTCAGACACCTAGCCCAAAGATACTTCAATAAGAGGCCAAAGAAGAAATATGTTTTTGGTGTGGATCCACAAGGTAATATTTTGGGTTGA
>JAVQKG010143841.1:0-12527 GCA_036025885.1 Hypseleotris bucephala | reverse complement strand
CAAAAGAAAATTATAGTTTTTTTTTTGCTTATTGTGTAACATCCTCCCCTCTGCTTTTTATACTGTTCTAATTAATGTACCATTTATTTTTTTAATATTTACTAAAGAATTTGAATTACATGAACATTTAGCATTAGATATGGCAGCAGAAAGTAACGCCAAAAGTAGTTTTAACAAATGTGAACAATCCGACCAGACAAAGGGGCAAGTTGGACTGAATGTGTTAGTAGCCAACAATAAAATCTACCAGCATTTGGCTACTGTTAATGTCAAACATACATTATCTATAGAAATTGTATTATGTCTGTGTGTGTACAGGGCGGAGCTGGCGTCAGTGGTGGGGCTGAGGGGCTGTGTGAAGGGCTTCCAGTTCCAGAAGAAGGACTTTAACCTCCTGGAAGAGCCAGGCACCATCGGCATCAGCAGCGGATGTCCCGAAGAGTCCTTTGTAAGTTAAATAGATTAGGGGTCTGCAACCGCTAAGATCGAAAGAACAATTTTTTGCAGAAAATTGTAAATGTCCCTGTGTAAAGAGCCACAACCAAAACATGTAGCCTACCACTGGTGGAATTTTGTCTGTTTCCTAAGACAGACTACTTGTTGACTATTTGTAGTTCTGAAGTTTGTTTATGTTTGTGAAGTTTAGTCTGTGAGCAATAGTACTAATAATAGGAGTATGAATTCCTGCCCAGTCTATTAGCTAATTTTTGTATTTTTATTTTCTCTCAATCACAGATGTCCCGAAAAGCCTACTTCACCGGGGAGAGTTTCCTGGGATCCACAGCCAGGATCAGTCCCTTTGACAGTTTCGAGGGAGGGCTAAACTTTAGAACTCTGCAGCCTGGTGGCCTGCTCTTCTACCATCGCGAGGGGGTATGTTCCTAGCCAGGAAAAAAACGTACACCAAAATTATAATGTTTCTGTCTGTTTTTTTAACTAAGCCGTTCTCTCCCTCTCCCCTGACAGCCCGATGAGTTTAGTATCGCTTTAGAAAATGGAGGCGTGGTGCTCAACAACAGAGGAGCCAAAGTCAAATCTCAGAAGAAACAATACAATGATGGAAGAACACATTTCTTGGTGGCAACAATCAACAATCTGAAGCAAGTATTTTGACTTGTTTATGATATTTGTGCCATTAATGTGGGGGAAATCTTTTTATTTTTATTTTTATTTTTTTCAATAAATCTTACTTCTAAGAGGGTTTTTTTTACCCTTCTCTGGTTCTAGGTTAGGTATAACTTTATAATGCGAAAATGTGAGAAGAGATTGTATTTTTTTGTGCCATATCTTGTTATTTATGTCAATTATGTGACTCTTTTTGGTTTATTTTTCATGAAATACAGGAATTTGGTTACAACCTAATTTTATTTTTTGTTTTGTGTTTTTTTTCACCCTGTACTTTTTTACTCTTAATTAGTAATTATGTGGTTGACTTTTACTTTAGCAACATTATTTTAAAGAAACTAAGTAAAATTATTAGCTCTCCCCACCTCTGTTCTAAGATAAACTCTGTGTTTCCAGGTATTCACTGATGGTGGACGACAAAGACAAACAGGATAAGAAGCGTCCAGCCTCAGCGTCCAGGACCTCCTCAGACTCCTCCATGAAGAGCTTCTACTTCGGGGGCTCTCCTCACAGCAGCCCCAAGAACTTCAGCGGCTGCATCAGCTACGCCTACATCAGCAGGTAAGTGATCACAGGGCTAAATACTGTATAAACTTAGTGTTAGCCCACAGTTGTAAGATGGCCAGATTTGTGCCAAGGCATTGCTACCATGTCCCTGCTAGTAGACCTATTCCATTGATCTATGTTCATTTTAGGATAAGATGACATAGGATAAGATACAATAGCATGCTTTTATTGTCAAATGAATAAAGAAGGGAAAAAAATTGCTGTCAACTGCAATCTCTGGAAGGAAATGCAAAATTTAGATGTCTCAGAATGTGGGAAAAATCTTCAAAGACAATACTCAGGACATGAACTGTTTGCCAGTGGGAAAAAGACACAGGAGCCTGAAAAGTGGGGTTTATAGACTTGAACACACTTTGACTTTACTTAAACTTAGAAAAAACAAACTCTTCACTGATTAGACATTTTGATTTTGTTGCGCTAGAACAATGCAAAATAGAGCTTCTTTTTATTGTGTTGCCATATAATAAGAATTGGGGGCATGTCTTTAGCAGTGCACTTGTCATTCTGAAAATCATTTGTGAGTTTCCAGTTGCAATGCAAATTTTTCGTGTGTTTGGACTATCGTAGGCAGGATAGGGACATTGAGCCCGAGGACTTCCAGAGGTACCCAGAGAAGGTGAAAGTGTCTCTGCAGGAGTGTCCCATCGAGAGGCCCCCGTCAGCTCTACAGTCCCGGGCTGAGTCCAGGAGCAGAGCGGGGCAGTCACAGAAAGTATGTTCACTGCAGATTTTAACTTATTCATGATTATTAAAGGTATAGTCTGTAAGTTTTCTAAAATAAGAAAATGTGTGGAAAAAAATGTTTACAATTGACTATATGATCCTGTTTTATGATGTAAAGTAGGTTGTCTGTAGTCTGTAGAGGCCAGGATAGGGACTAATGTAAAAAACAACAATTATGACACATCACATTTTTACATCATAGAAGAAGGTCAGATAAAGATTTTTTTCATTTTCAAACATTATTTTAGTAAACCTATAGCCTCAATGTTTTTAGATCCTATACAAATTTTAAAACAGCACTCATATATCCCATTTGTCATTGTTTCAGAGGAGAGTCAGTGTCCAGGAGGAGCTGCACAGTGATGACCCAGACACAGAGGGGGGGTCCTGCTCTCTGCACCCCAGCCCCAAAGCCCCGCCCCATGCCTTCCACTACGGGGGCGTCGGTCACAGCAGACAAGAATATACTTTGCCCTTACACGCCCTGGACCACCGGTACGGCTTGAATAATAGGGTTATGGTTTATGCACACAGAACTTACTTTAAAATTTGCAAGATAGTTTTGTGGGTCGTTCGCAGCTGTCTGGATAAAATGCAGGGTTTTTCAGCTGGTGGGAGAGAGCCCAAAAGTGGGTAGTCGAGAGTGAGGTCAAAATTTAAATCTAAACAGTTTGATACAGTCCATATTTATAATATATATATATATATATATATATATATTGTATACGTATAAGTAGAAGTAAAATTAAACGCACGAAACACAAAATTCGAAATGACACTTTCTGTTAGGTTTGATTTTGAGTTTTTGTGCATGTGAACTTGTACTCAAGTAGAGGTAAAAAGTCTTGATCCAAATCATTTCTTAAATTTAAAATTTAAAACACAACACGTGAAACACAAATTAATTTTTTTAGTGGAGCCCTGATATAGGTTTATGCTGTACCTGTCCACAGATGGCACCTGTCTCTCTCCCTGAGGACTCTCTCTTCGTTCGGGCTGCTGGTGTATGTGTGTGACCCAGAGGACCACGCCTTCATGGCCTTGTTCTTGGCCCACGGGAGGCTAGTCTTCACTTTCGGATCCGGAGAGCAGCGCGTGAGAGTCCGCAGTGAGGAGAAATACAACGACGGGACCTGGCATAACGTATGTGAGCATTAATTAAATATTTAGTTCAGTTTTACTGGTATAGCCCTTTATCACAACCACTGTCTCAAAGGGCTTTACAGAAACACATATAAGAATAGTTCAGTAGTTCAGTCTAAGTCTAGAGGACGTTCAAAATATTAACCTCGATTACTTTGATTGTTACACAGGTAATTCAATAATGCACTCTGACTTTTTATGAACTACTGTAGATTTATAACATAGAAACACAATTATAATCTATTAATGTGCTGAGCCTCATTATTTTCAGCAGATATATGCTTTTAAAATGTTTGAAGGTTTGATTTTTGTTTTTGTTATCACAAAGACGAAGTTGTATCAGAAAAAAACTTGACTGTCTATGGTCAAGGGGGCATGAATTAACATAATTATTGCACTACAATAGATGTGACTTTTGAAATTAGTTCTGTGCACTGTAAAGAGAAAATTGGACAAGCTCAACATTTTAAAACCAAAAATATCTGCTTTTACAAACAGCATATACGTTATTGAGCAGTTTGTAAACTGTAATTTTTTATTTCTCCAAAGGTGGTTCTTACTGGAGACAGCAGCCTGGGCCGCCTGATCATAGATGGACTCACAGTACTGGAGGACAGAGCAGCCACTAACATGTCATGGCAGGTCACTGGTCCACTGTACATCGGAGGAGTGCCACCAGAGAGAGCTCAGAAGAATGTTCCGGTATGAATGTTGAAAATGCTTCACATATTGATCTGATATAAAATTAGATCAGTGTGTGATTTGTCAATTTATTTCATATAAAAAACATTAGTTTGCATCAGTGATGTTTAATCTTTTATATTGTGTTTGTTTTATCAGAGGAACTCGGTGTACAGCGTGCAGGGCTGTCTGAAGAACCTGCAGCTGAACGGAGAGTGGCTCTCGGCTCCGGAGGTGTTTGGGGTCACACCGTGTTACGGGGGCTCATTTGAGGAAGGAACCTACTTCTCTGCACAAGGAGGATATGTCCTTTTAGGTATGCGTAGGAGGGGGCTTGTTTATAACCTGGCAAAAGCCCGATTGATAGTGCAGCGCTCTGCTATTAGAGTTCTACACATCGAGCTGGGATCACTCCCATAGAAAGCGTCTGAAACAGGAGAGAGCTGACTGGTTGAAGCGCAAAACAACAGCTATGACGTAGCTAAACAAGAAACTGTTAAATTAGTAAATTAATTTAATAAATTATCACTGGGTAATTTTTAATGTTTTTGTAAAACTATAGCAGCTGCGGAGAAGTAATTACATAAAAGACGTGACTCTGACCTGTTGCTCTCTTGTTCAGATGAGTCCTTTAACCTGGGGCAGAAGTTTGAGCTGGAGATGGAGGTGCGTCCCCGTGTGGACTCCGGGGTGCTGCTGCATGTGCGCGCAGCAGAGGGTTATTTCAGTGTGTTCCTGCACCAGGCATCGGTCAGTCTGTTTAACCAGCGTAAAGTGAACAGTGTGTGAAGGAAATACTAAACAAACCTTTTCTTTCAGGTGATTGTTCTGGTGAACGATGGCACACATGAGTTCTTCACCAAAGTTTCACCAAAACACAGTCTGTGTGCCGGCGACTGGCACCAGATCACTGGTGAGTGTCCACATCAGGTATTTATTAAAACTATGGGAAACTATGGGCCTTAGGTGGGGTACAATCAGTCAAAGACAAACACAGGCATTCAACCTTTCACTCACATTCATTCAGTAGGGGCAATTTGGAGTCATCAACTGAAAAAATGCATGGAGGGAAGAAGCTGGAGTAACTAGAGCACCACAGTAACACAAGAATTGCATCCAGACTCTTGTCAAAATCACTTACTCTGTATATTTTGTAAAATGTTCTGTGTTTCCCTTGATGTTTATTCTTTCATATTTTTGTAACTACTCTTTGAATCCTTTTGAGATCACGAAGAACACAACATTTTAGATATTACAAATGAGAAATGTATGTCTCTTTCCTCCCAGTTATCCGAAATGCAAACGTAATCCAGCTGGACGTGGACTCTGAGGTGAACCATGTAGTGGGACCTGTCAGCCCCATCAGTGACCACCAAGGTGCAGTGTTCATAGGCAGCGCTCCTGGTAAGCATTTAAATTCCTCTCTCCATATATTCTTTTGTTTTTTTTTCTGTTCTAACTTGCTCCTGTCCACTTCTCCAGAGTCCGAGCGGGTCCTTCCTGACAGTGTGGGTCCCTCGAAGCCTTACGTGGGCTGCATAAGGGCCCTGACCATCGATGGGCGTGTGGTCAGCTTCAGTAAGGCTGCTCTGGTCCAAGGAACTGTCAGTGTGGGGTCCTGTCCCGCAGCTTAACCCTCACCTCAGCACTCTCTTTCAGCACTGACCAAAACTTAAAGGGGCTATATGTATAAGACGCTTTAGAATGAAATTATAAATAAAGAATAAGATGACTTCTATTACTTGTTGATGATGTCCTCTGCCACTAAAAAGTTAAACTGACAGAAATGTTCAAAGTTGAAGAAGGTTTAAATCAGTGATCTGGACTTGGGTTTAGTGTTGAAGACGTTTTGGCTCTTATCCAAGGGCCCTTATCAATTCTAAAAGTTGACTGGTGAGAGTTCAGCTATATATCCTAATCCTGAGTGGAAGGGCTTAGCCTAAACCTGTTCTTAATGGTCTGTGAGTGATGAAAGGGCTAGGTTAGTTTCGGGTCGTTAGTGTCATGTGGTCTCAGTTGCTGGGGGTGGGAGCCATTAACTGCCTTTGTCCTGGAAGAAATAATTTGTTTATTTGGTAAATCTTTTATGATGCTATTGTAGATCACCCATCTAGTTTAGTAATAAAACCACCTTAAAATTGCATGTTGTATTTCTTTAGTTGTTGCTCCAGGATGTATATATTTACTGATGCAGGTAAAACACCGGTTCATGGATTCTTGGTGCATTTGAGGTGCATTTGAGTTGCTCAGCTGTGGCACAAATATGGTCTTCTGGCTTCACACATGAAATGAATCTTGTGTTTCGCCGATATATAATTATAGAGAAACATCACTCAAATATCTATACCTTAAAGTCTTTATATAATAACATTTATTTAACCAGAATCATGGATATGGTCAATTCTTAATTTAAGGCAGTTTTCAGCAAATGTGTTTTTCTCACAATCTGACCTAAACTAACATCTACAGGAACCACACTTTCAAGTCTTTATAAGATTTTAATATGATCAGGCCATCAAAACCCAAAGTAATATGATATACAACAAATAAAGCATTAGGCCTACATGATGCAAATAAAACAAAAGACAAAAACAATCTGGTTGAAACCAAATAGTCAAGTCAGAGAGGAAAAAAATAAATTTCAGAGTTAAGATCAGATGGATCCTGCAGTTAGCAGTCTGGAACACGATTGGCGAAACGCAGAAGTATTAAAAGTACTGGATATAGGTTTAACTTGCTCAAGAAGGACCAAAACATTTACCTTTAAAAACACTATTTCCAGAAATATTTAGTTAAATCATCCGTATTTCTATATGTGCTTTATTATTCCTACACAATGTAAAAACATGAATCTCCATTATTCTGTAGTCTCTTCACACTTTGCTCCTGTGACAGTGTTTGAGAGCGTCTCTGAGAGCAGACAACACCAGGTCAACACTGGCCTGTGTGCTGTTACATCCCATCAGTCCCACACGCAGAACCTAGAGCAGAGGAGGCAGAACATGAGGATGAGGAGTCACTCAAAATATTATCAATGTGTTTAAAAACAGGAGAAAAGCTCAAAACCCTTACAATAGCTTTTACTTCTATACAATAGAAACATTGTACACTGCATCATATTGTAAATCAAGACATTGAAGGAAAATGTGTATACACACACACACACACAAACACACACAAATATCTACATATATTTCTTTCTGGATGTTTGTGAAGGATGCTTTTGCCAAGTTTGGTAAATTCTCTGAAGCAACATTTTTCATTCAGTCCATAGATGACACTATTGAGGTAACATTTATGACTCAAACATGCGCACATTAAACAAACCACAACTGGCTGTGTTTGAGGCACAAACATAAAAACAAAAATTGTAAAAAGCTCAGAAAGTCAAATTTGCACAATATTTGAGCTTTAAGCTAAACAATCAGTCTTCCTAAAGTCTAAAAGAAACAAATAAGAGTTCCATGTTCATACCAGGCCGACAGATGGGCCGAGACCTCCTGAGATCTCCAGATGATGTGTCTTCATGATGTATGCAGTGATCTCCTTCCAGTCGTATCCATGAGGAGCTACAATGGTGGTCACTGTAGGCAGTCTGCTTTTCTGGAAGACCATGACAGGAACAAAACATAAACTGACATACAGTACAGACTAGAGGTGGGCCACAAGACAATACTGTGTCCATGTCCTTTTTAACTACAGTGAAAGTACATCCAGTCCAATAATCATCAGAATACTTAACCAAAGCCCTGCAAACAGATAATTACATCCTGTTTTTGTGTCCTTGAGCAAGATATTTAAGTTAACCACATTGCCTTTGACTGAATGTGGATGTGTGATAGGTGTTTCTCTAGTAACCTTACATGGCTTGACATTATATTTGATTCAATATTTTCAACATATTCTTATTATATATAATATTAATTTCAAGCTGCATTTATTTTTAAAGACTTGATATAACAACAGAGACTGTATTATAAGAGTTTTTGTTTCAGTCACATGATTCCACAGTACAGGGGTTCTCAAACTGATTGATACATCCTTTATTTATCCAGAACTTGAATCAGCAATAATGAGAAGGAGCTGACGTGTTATTGCAAAACTCTCTGCTTATTTACAGACCATGACACTTTATATTATATTATATTTTATTATATATTTATATTATAGACTGAGGATTGAGAAGGAGAGGAGGGAGAAAGGAGAGCAGGCCATTCAAATGTTCAAATATAGACTTTTTTTTAGACATCTACTCGCTGTTCTAAAATCTTAACCCAATGCTCAGTTTATACACAGTCATCTTGTTGATGTTTCCTCTGTTTTGTTGTCCCCACAAAAATGATATTTGATATATTTTCTGAAGTTGCACTCACTTTTTCCTTGACAAATAATTTCAGGCCCATGCTTTCCAATCCAGCGTAGAAATATTCTGCCACTGTCTCGTGTCTTTTCCAGCAATTCTCCAGACCCTAAAATAATAGTCACAAAATGAGTTGTGATTTGTTTGTTATTTTAAGAAAATTACTGAATCTTGTACATTGCAACACTACTTTTGGCCGGTATTTACAATTTTGAATGGTATAGGCAATAGGCATTGGCCTATAGCACAACAGTGCCTGCCCCTATGGTTCTGGAAATAAAAAACATATTAATTTTTACTTTAAAAAAAAAGCCAAAAGATTGATGGAAACTAATAAGCTATGTAGTAGCCTAACTCACATTCAGTGCGCAAAAAAACTCAGCTAAAATAAACAATGTGAAGTGAAAAACGTTAAAAGTTTCAGCTACATTTTCAGATTGAAAATATTAACAGTATGATTGTGAGTTACCACATAGCTTCACTGTAAAAAAAAGAAAAAAAAGCTGAATCAACTTTAAAAAAAAAACAGGTTGAAAAGCTTTTTTGAGCTTACTTAACTTTCTATTAACAGTTTATGCTACTTTTATTAATACATACAACCAAATTAAAACTTCCAATTTGCAGAACTGACAATATAAAGCTCACTAGACTAACAATAATAAGTTTGTCAAAATAGGAATGAGAAAAGCCCCAGCAAGCCCAGACCTCGAAACCAGGACCTACTTGCTGTAAGGCTAGAGTGCTAACCACTGCATCACCATGTCACCCTAAAGAAGAAGTTGACCGGTGCAGAGCACTCTCAGTTACTGTGGTCAAATTGGCAAAGTGTACAGTACATTCCAACCAAATACAAAGGAAATAGTAAACTGGATAAGGCACTAATAAAACAACTAAATATTTAAATAGCACTATACTGTATATTATATTCTCATATTTACTTCAAATGTTTTACAAATAACCATTTTCATAGTATATGGGTGGGCTGCTGTGCAAAAATGAAACTTGGTAGACTAAAGGGAATTACAATTAGATGAGGCTACTTTGGTAAACAACACTGCATGGCGTGGTGGGGTAGAGGTTAGCACTCTAGCCTCACACCAAGAAGGTCTTGTGACCAAGTCCTGGGGTTGCTGGGGCCTTTCTTATTTCTGCCAAACTTATTATTGTTGGTCCAGTGAACTTGGTATTGTCAGTTCTGCAAACTGGAAGTTTTAATTTTGGTTGTATGTATAATAAAAACTTGATTTAACTCAAAAATGCTTTGCAACCTGTTGCATTATTTTTTTAAAGTTTATTCTACTTTTTATTTTTTCCAGAGTAATAAAAGTAATACGTCTGGACTAATAAATACACAGTTAGTGATTTGATTGTGTTTTCTTAGTTTCAAGAAACGTAGCCTTCTAAATGTCTGTATCGGCCAAATTGGTGATTGAAATATTGGTATTGGCCAAGACATTTCATATTGGTGCATCACTAATTGAATCCTACCTCTTCAGCGAGCACAGCCAGGCCTTCTCTCAAAGCATAAAACGCAGTGACTGGCCCAGTGTGGTGATACCTGCACAAGTATTCATTAGTACTATTAGTGTCGTGCTAACAGCTAACCCATGCTAACCCATTCATTAGTATGACTTGTACTCACACTCTGCTGGGCTTGTCATCACAGCCCCAGTAGTTGGCCAGCCAGCTCAGGTCCAGGAAGAATGACACTGGCTTGGATTTACGCTTGAATATTTTCTGACTGGGAAAAGTTTTACAATTCAGATTTGAATTTTGAACTTTGACAGAGGTGTTAGAGACAAATACACAATTAAAAGGTGTAGTCTTTAAGTTTCTTAAAATAAAATTAAAAAAAGGAAATTGACCCTGTGCTTCTATGGTAGGTAAAAAAAAGTACTTGGTGAGAAAACTACTCAAAAGTACTGAGTAACTGTTTGAGTGTAATGCTAGATGTATTTTGTGAAACTGTTACTCAGACATAGACAAGGATTTAAAATAAAATTAGTAAATGCCAGCATTTCCAAGAAAATAAACTAAAAAGAGCAAAACATTATTAAAAAACATTATAAAAAGTAACAGCAAATTTTCAAAATCTTGTAATTCCACAACATTAAGCTATACTATACATTACACAGGTGGATCAACTAGAACTTCACAATTTTACTGAAGCATACTGTTTAAAATACAAAGTTACTTGAGTAAAACTATACCTCTGAATATTGTGTTATTAAATATTCTCATCTCACCATGCTCTGGGGCTGAAGGAGATGGGGGCGGTGCCTGGAGGAACATTCAGAACCTTCTGAGAGCCAGTGTACAGAATGTCTATCTCTGTATGAAGAAAAAACATAATTCAGTGTGTTATGTGGATGGACAGATGCAGTATGTGCAATGACTATAAAAGGTAAAGGTACAAAATACTTAAAAATAAATAATAAATAAATACACTTATATGAAAATGTTGTTTACTGTCCAATAGAACACTATTAATTAGTTGTACTGACTAAACTTGCTTTGGTTGAGGTATAGCTCTGTTATTGGTTCACTCCTGCATAGTTAGTAAGTCGCTGCTATGCATGGATTGGCTGCAGTTGAACAATGACTAAGAAGAACTTAAGCAAGTATCTGCAATAGAAATACTGTTTATTCTTCACAGTTATTACATAGATGCTAACAGCTCTAACTGTGCTCCAATACATTCATGGTACATTTGTGTTTGGCACTAGTCTTTATTACATTCAAGGCTTTATTGTTGAGACTGTCATTAATGTTGAAGTACTGCTTTGATCAGTTGATCAGGTAATTGGTTATGAATTATTCACCGTAGTTTCCTAAAATAAAGAACTGTTAGAAAATGTAGAAAATGCTTTATCTGACGTTGTTCTGTGATTGCAAAGTATGTAATCTGTCAGAGGTATTGTTAGGGTATCATAATTATTATTTTACTTTAGTACCATCTTTGGTCTCTTCAGCGACATCAAATCAGAGTTTGTGGGATACCACTTTGACCAATAGGAGTGGAGTTTTACTGTAGTACCTCCCCTGGCCTCTATAAACAACAACTACTAAACAGGGTCAGAGTCACTTCAACTTTGTCTTATTTACAGACTACACTTTTATCTAACCCTTAACCCTTATAGTGTGTGTAGTTATTCTAAATGAGCTGTATTTTCTCAGAGGTTCAAAACTAGAACACATGTTTATAGACATGTAGTAATGACTTGATGTAAAGTGTACCTTGCTGGTCCATGTACAGCGGGGCTCCTCCCATTGAAGCCACAGAGTCCACCAGTAATAAGCAATCATATCTGTAGTACAAAAAAAGATATTCATTTTGCATTTAGGACAAAAACCATCTTTGTCTGTAAATATGCTCTATTCAGAAGTGCTCTGGTGGCATAGTTTTACTCTTAAACTGGTTCAAGTTATGGAAAAAATCTCATATTTACGCACTTTTTGCTATTAACCGATTCATCGTAAAAATAGTCGACAGATTAATCGATTAGCAAATAAATCGTTAGCTGCAGCCCTACTGGCAATATGGCTAAAGTGTCTTGACCATAGTGCAGGGAATTGAACAGCCCATATTATTCACATGTTAAAGCAGAACTACGTAACTTTTCCACATTTGTAACCACTACAGAGGTATTTTGTCTGGTATAAACCTGTTTAAATCCTTTACTGAGTCCTGGTTTAGACCCAATTTTAGACCAAATTTAGACCTGGTTTAGTCCTGCATTTTGTAGTTTAGCACTGGTAGAAAAATGGTTTAGACCCAATTTAGTCCTGGTTTTGAAGTTGTTAGGATTTGGTTCTAGTTCTAGATTTAGTCCTGATTTAGTCCTAATTTATATCAATTTATATTTGACCTTGTATCTGTCATTAAATATAATCTAATAGAAATGTAAAGGTATCACAGTATAAACTT
>JAVQKG010143816.1:0-10886 GCA_036025885.1 Hypseleotris bucephala | reverse complement strand
TTCCCTGCATTTTGCAAATTATAAGCCATAGACCTATTGCATTCATAATAATTTAATCTTGCAGTTACATTAAATACTAATTTACTTAAAAAACTAGTTTGGTCTGAAATACATTGTTGCATTTCTGTATCAGGATACCTCCTTCAGACGGAAGTAGTGTTGTGAAATTGCAATCAAGGCTCTAGTCGTCTTTAAACACTAATCTATTTTTTCAAAGCATTAACTGGACTTACCCACTAACTTCACTTCAACTACGCCAGTGTAATATTTTAGCAGATTACTTGATCAATAAAAATCCACACAAGTCAATGACAACTAAACAACTAAACAAGGAAGCATGTTTCAAGAGCTGGTTTCTATTACAATCGTTATTCTATTCAGTATATTTACTCAGAATTTATTTTTATCTGTAACAATGTAGAATTACTCACTGCTGGAACAGTTCTAATCAATATATTTTTTGTATCTGGTTTTCATTGCTAAACTGTAGGTTTATATAAGCATCCATCTACAATGCACAGCCTCTGGCCAGGTTGTCTGAATGCAGGATGTTGGACTGCATGTGTTTGACTCCATGGAGCTGGATGCCAGGGCTTAATACATGACTGAGCAAATCTTAATCTCTGTAGCAGACGCTTTATTTATTCTAAACAGGAAGTAGCTTCAAATGGACTTGGCTTGATGTAGTGACTGCCTCCAGCTCAGCTGTTGGCAGTTTCATTTAAGTTGCTGCGAGCTAAATTTAAAATGGAAGTTAATATGAAACATTCCACTGTTCCACTATTTTGTGCCTCTGTTCTTATTCAAAATCTGTTACCATTTATACCTTAAGTTTTAAATTAAGACTAGTTACTAAGACATATTTTTAAATAGTGTCACCCTTTGATTTTAGTGCTATCTGTAGGTCAACACTGATATAGTATTGTATCTCCAGATGTATCTTGTCTGTGAAATACATTTGTATTTAACTTGACAGATCTGAAAATGTTGTAGACACACATGCTTCTATTTTATTTACTCTTCTCAGACTATCATTGCGCCGAGCGGAATGATTATCAGTACTTTGTTAAGAATAGTGTACTCCAGTATCATGGATTATTTCTAACCATGCTTTTGTATTTTTTTAAATAAATTGATTCAGTTCCCACGTTTTGATAAAGTGCAGGACCACATCTTTGTGAGATGCCTGGACTAACAGTTGTAAGAGTTTGTAGCTTCTGTGTGTACAGTAGTGGAGCGTAGGGATTATCTGCTTGTTTGACACAAGTGGATTGTTAGTAATATGGGGTTTTAGACCATTGTTATTTAATTGCTTTTCATTTTAGACTACCTGGATGTCAGGGACTGTTCAAACAAAATATGTGTTTCAAATATTAAAAAACATTTGTTAATTCTCTGGAAGAAAATGCCACTGTTTTATATTTTCTATAAATTTCTTTCCAATAAAGACACAAATTCACAACTAATCGAGTTCATTAATTTTTAATTATGACTGGCCATAAACTTTTGTTCATTTTAGAGTTATAAAAAGAGATTTGCAGCTTGTTGTAACAATTTCAAGATTATGTGAAAACTAGTTAACTTATTAGTATTACTAATAGTGATGAAGAGATTAGACAACCAATTGGACACTTGTATGAACAGTTTAACAATTTAACTTTTAAAAAGGCAGGCTGTCAAATCACCCTCTTGGTGTAAATAATGACACTATTGTCTGATCATCTTTGTCCATCACTCACTGAGGATTTGATTTTTAATTGCTAATATTAATAATGTGTAACTCTTATTCAATATTAATAAGTATGGATAAAGAGCTCACATCTTTATGATTTTTTGAGACAATGACATTTCGTTGCACTTGCACTGACAAATAAAGCTGTTATTAAATTTGGTGTGAAAGCCCCACTGTCTTTTATCATAGCAACACAGCAATAGGTTATCTGAGGAGCAGCAAGCCATACCCGTGTCTGTCCAGAAGGTGGCAGTATTGCATTAGACTAACGCCGATCCAAATTGCTCCAGTCCCTGGAGATCAAACAAAGACACCAGCGTCATCACTCCCTCAAGGTTCACATTGATCTTCTCTTTTAGATAATATTAGTCGTTTTTAAAATATGTATTGACTGAAAACACATTTTGGGGAGTTCATTCATTGTACGATTGACCTAACATGGCTTCTCATCATTGAAACAGATAGACATGCATTCAAATTCAAAAGCAAATATATTTCAAATAATGTCAAACTGCAGGGGCACTCATGAGGTTGGATTACTAATAACCATACTTCCACTCAATTTGAATAATAAATCTTGTATGTTCTCCTCATGCAAATTGACCCTAAGGGAAATAAACAGCGAAAAGTCCCTCCAACTAAATACTGCCTCTGCAAGATTAGCCCAATTGGATCCATAATTTCTAGCTTGTGCAGATACATACTTAGCCTCTCACATGCACACACTGAGAAGATATCAAAGAGAATTGGTGGTGGACGTGATAACTATCTAAATCAAGATGACACATCAGAGTCACACCAAATTTGACTTGCCCCTTTCAGTGTGTGAAAGCCACTAGGAGCATGACATTCGTGGTTGCGATGGACGGCCGTCCTCTCGCTCTGGTTGCCTCCTGTTATTGCTGTAATCTTAGGGACTGCTGCTTTGAGACACGGTCAAGGCACACATATGCTCAATATTGTCCTCTGTGGTGTGCGTAAATATCAACAAACCAATGAAAATGCTCTCTCAAAATGGTAGGGAATTTTAATCCAATATCCAATAGGGCGAATGTGTATTTTTACTACAGGCTACAAGTGGGGGGAAAAGTGGCTGTTGCAGTGTCACATATATTGGCTCTCATATTTCCGCATGTTTGTCCGATAGAGTGTTTGCATAATTCCGAATTTGTTTTGCCTGAATAAAAAAGCCAGGCTGCACCCCTACATCCACCGCATCCCCCAGTGCACAATGTCTGGGGAATTTGCATGATTGCCTGTAGATTATTTGAACATTACCCCCCCCTACCCCCCACCTCTTGTTTTTTCTTATTTCTGTGGCTCTGCTGTGAGGATGCACACACATCCTTGGGCAAAAGAATCTAAAATAGACCATACAAGTGGAGTAGTTGCACAGGCACAGGAAGCAGCTCACGGGCAGACTTGAGTCATGCTGGCAAGATCATGCACCGGGAGCTGACAGCCCAACACACCCGATTACCGAGCATGTCATTTCTAAAACACATATGCAGCCTCACGTTAAGGTTACGAACAACATGGAGTATTGAGATGTAAGGCCAGACATGCTCAACGCGTTTTAGATTATTGCTGCATGTTGGTTGGTTCTTACGCATACGTCCTCTTCAAATACTGACCTGATGAGCATCTCTTTGGCTCAAGCAATCATGGCTCATTCATTGTGTCATGTGGACTGCTGGCAATGGCATAACCTTTGTGGAGGGATGGTAAGACAACACGGTCACTCTGGATAACAGTCTTCTTAAGCACAGAAACAGACTGTCAGGCCGTCTCAGCATCAGCCGCACACCACCAACAACAATCATTGTCTTTCCTCATTTTCTCCTGCCTTCACCTGTGATAGCCTTTTTATGATACTGACATATATGAACTGACATAGGCCTATATCTATAAAGTATATAAAGATGTCCAGAAAACTGCATATTGGTTCGATTACCTATAAAGATTTGTCATGGCTTGTTGTATGGACCATTTCTCTAATGCCTCCTGTCTGCTACAGCTCCATCTCTGCCCTGTTTCTTTGACAGAATCTTGCCAATTTTGGCCTTAAGTTTCCTGCCACATTCTGTCAGTTCCAATGGAAATAGTTGGCACCCCTTTCATTTAGTTACATATTGATGTCCTATTTATAAATGATTGATTTAAAGGACCATCTGCTCCACAATGCCACGACTGTTTTCCTACAAGATAATGAATAGGTTCCAATTAGGGCATACAAATGTTGTCAGTGATCTCAACCCCATAATTATTTAAATCTCTTTATCCAACTACATGCAGAAAAGGACAACCTTATTGGCCAGTGAACAGCTAAATGTCCAAACCAATACTTACTAAGGGCCATTCTCATGTCTCATTATAACGCTTGTTAGGGCCTACATTACAACTGCTTGAGTGAGCTGCCTTAATAAGGAGATTGGCCTAACACCAATCTGAGCATCTCCTACCATGTCCATGCACTGCTCCATGGCCCTGATGTGTTTCCTGTAGCCTGCTCTCTCCTTTGCCACATCCCCTCCACCATCAGCACCATCACTGCTCCCCCTGTGTGTGTTTGGCAGTCACACAGTCGGCCATGTGTGCGCTCAAGACGTTACATAATGCCCTCCTTTTACTGCGCTCCAGATCAAAGAGAACAATACGGCACAGAAAAATTGCTCCTTGCTGATTTTTATTCCTTTTTTCTGTCGTCAAATTGTTTTATCAGACCAGTTTATGGAGGACATTGTTATCTACTTTGACGTCCCCGTTTATGTTGAAAAGCAAAAAGAAAAAAGGGGAAGAATCAGAGGGTTATATTAATGCATGTTCTCCGGAGCCCTGTTAGAGAAGTGTCACTTACGAATGCTTAGTTTTTAAAGTGTCAATTTAACAGCTTTAAATTACATACTATACTTAACTGTCTTGACGTTTTAAGCATTTCCGCCGTTAAGAAAACAAGTGAAGAAAATGGCTTAGAGTTCACAAACTACTTGGACAATTCGATAACTACAAATGGCCACTGGTGGTATTTACAACAGAATTGAGGAGCTTAGCAAATACAATATAACATCATGGAAAACAACAAGTTAAACTAAAAGTGAGAGTTAAAAAAGGAAATGTTTATTTTCCTATTCAAAAATCAAAGGTTTCTTTTAAATAGTGACACATGGAGAGAAAGAGCCTCAGTGCTGTCAGAGCAGCAGTGCCTGTCCACAGCCTCGTTCACATTGAAATAATGAGTGTGAGACTGCTGCGAGAACATTTACCTTCAATATAAATGTATCCAGTGCATTTTGAGAACAGGGGGCACAAATGTCTACGAGTACAGAGGCAGAAAATGTAGGCTGCAGCGTCTCTAGTCAGCTTATAGCGAGTCGATACACAAGCTGGAATTGCATTTCAGTCTAACCGCAGATAGCCATAATACAAAAGGATGGCATAGATTGTGTGTGGTGCGTGCAGGTAAAGCATACATCATTGTCTTGAAATATCTAACTCTCCCACTGAGCAGATGTAGCAGTATTTGATTGTACCCACACAGTTGGGATCAGCAGTAGGCTTTATCAGTACAAACCTCTGGAGATGAGAGGGTGGGCTGGGCTGAGGGTTATCTCTGGCCCCCAGCCGCAGGAATGTGCAGGTGAACCTAGCGGCTGCAGCGGAGCGGTGCATGGCTTAGACTGGACTCTGTGGCTGCAGCATCAAATGAATAGAGGGGGTATGGGAGAGGGCAAGGCTTCAGAGTGGGTTTGGTGCTCAAACTGTTATCACACCTGACAGTGTCTGCTTTAGGATCCAGTGGTGCACACGGCATACGTAAGCAGCTGGTCATCTGTGAGGCAGACTGATCGGCTGTGACGTGTCACACGCCACATTAGGCCGTGCCACAGGATGTGTTTGACAGAGCCCAGGAACTGCCCTCACCTCCACTCATAATGTCACCGCCACTGGACACTTGTAAGTGCACTTCAGGGGCCTTATTTATAGAACATCAATTTTAATTTGATGCTTGATTTCAGTCAAAGAATGTGATTAAATAAAATGGAATCCATTTGTATTGTCACAGGACAATGGCAAACACACCGCTAATCATTTCAAATAGTTACAGGCTTTTTGCTAGAACAGGTCTATATAAGGCAATAGATAAATGTGTCCTTGAAATATTTTTTATTTTATTTGGGTACTCACTCATATTTGTACAAATAACATGTACAAAGTATTTACAAATTTAAACTATGTATCACTGCTAGTTATAATGCTAAAATATCGTTGTATTGCAGAGTAGCTCATTTCTAGTATTCCCTATGTTTTGCCTCTGTCCTTTCAGAGCAGGCACTTTACAAAAACATTTAACAAAGAAATTTCTACCAGCCTTTTTAGACTATTCTCTCTCATTTATTCCAGACTCGCTAAAATTCTTCTTTGCCGCTCTTTCAACATTTCCAATATGGAGATGCTAATATGCAGTCATATGCATAGATTTACTTAAGGTTTTAAAATTTATGTCTTTCCTTAACAACCCTCATCAACAGTATTTGCTCCTCTCATTTCAAAGCAGGCACTTTGCTCTTGTTTGTCTCTTTTTGATTCCAGAAATGCTGAATTTCTCAGATTGTATGTTATGTGAAAAAATGAATGAGACTCTTACAGTCTTGCTGTCATACAGTGCCCTGTCTGGTTTTGATTGTGTGGTGGTTGTAAGAGTCTTGAGGGTGAACAGCAGTGTTGTACCTGTCAGTGTGCTGGTCAGGGGAGGGACATATCAGGATGGCTGCTGAGATGGCCCAGCCTGGCCCCACTCACTCATCACTGAGCACAGTCCCAAACCGTGGTGACAGATCTGAATAGAAAGCATGCAAAACATCACAGCAATGATTCACTACTTCCCCGAGAATGAGCATGTCTGCAAGGTTCTGGACCTCTTAATCATCGCCTGAGTGAGGCTGTTGTGTAAGAGTGTAAAAACCAGACAGACACAGAATGAATGAACATGCATCAAACATGTGTCAAAGAGTTTAGTAAAGTACATGTGGTTTTCACAAGGTCTCCCAGGGAACCATGGGCAAAATGAGGTCCATATTTCAGTATTGCATGGTGTTTATGAATTTCGGCTGCTTTTTTAAAACTTAGTCCTATTCTGCATAGTCATTGTGTACAGTCAAGGGCATAACTTTATGAGTGAAAATGTCATACAGCAGGGATAATACATGCACGGCACGTGTGGAGGTCACTTGGTCACATTTGCATAAATTTCTGTGTCATAAATGTTCACATCAACATCTGTTTCTGCCCAAAATAGTACTCTTCTGCCACTGGGGTAGTTTTATATTCTTTTATATACTATACAACATTATTGATGCCTGTAATTCGTACATCTGTAAAATGGAGAGACTAATGCTAAAGACAGAAATGTTTCCCACTGCGAACAGGTCCAATTTGTGGTAAAAACAGTGTAGTAGAAAAAATTACTACTCCAGCCTATCCACACAAATTCAATAATAAGTACTTACCTAACAGGAACTCTGTGAGGAGGCCCAAAAGCTTCTTGCTGTTCTCCTATTCTGTTCTTTCGTGTCTCCTGTAACATCACATAGACATTCAATCAGTTTAGGAAGAACTCATTTATTAACCTGGGATTGGGCCTTGTGTGGGTTACAATTATTTTTACAGTTTTCAAAAGTATATGTTGTCCTAAAATTGTAGAATGATTATATTGAAAAAAAATAAACGGTCACACTTGCTTCTCACCTTCCACTGTGCTGTCATTTTTTGTAGTAATAAATGATACAGACGAAGCCCACATCCCGAGGAGCCAACTGTTAAGCGTGAGCCGGCGTAATCTGACAGAACTTATTTAGGATGCAGGTTTGTACAGAGCTGAGCCTGGAGCAAATGCCTAGTCCTGTCTTTGCACTTAACAGGTGTAATAGTGCACCATCACATCCTGTAGAATCAAGCCCATGTGGTGTTAGCACGAAAATACACGAGAACTAAAGTGATGCGATCAATTCATGTTGACCAGGATGCTAACATAAGAGCTTGCAAGCCATTATGATATAACAATGATGAAATAAAGCAGCAGTTTCCTAATTCTGTCTCTACTGCTGAGTTGTTTGTCAGATGTTGGGGCAAGAAGAGTTGGGTCGCCCTATAACTGAAGGTTGACAGTTGTAAGCCCTCTCTGAACTACTACTGTATTGGACTCAGGCCTTGACATTAACACTAGCCAAGTAGCCCAATGCTGGTAGGAACTGTGGCTAGTAACACCTTAATTTTCTCTTTATCCAGTTGGATTTTATTGTATACATAATGGACATTTTAACTGCACGACTCTGACCAGCTGTGTTTACAACCCAAATACATATTACCTCATAATAACTCTAAACCCAACTTTTAAACATTTATATCTTATTATTAGGGGTGTAAATTGCAGCTTTCCTCACAGTATGATATATATCGATACAGTCGACTGACTGGCAACGATATGACACGATTATGGGTATATCTATGTATCATATCTATACAAAAAATATATTAGTTTTAGTTATCAAAACACCTTGGTCAAATGGGTACTTGGGGGAAACGACATGTGATGCTTTGAGAAGAAAATTCAGGATGAAGAGAAAGCTACCAGTTTTACATCAAGCTCACCACAGGTACAAACTGTGCATAAAAAACTGCCAGTTATTTTTAGCCGCAGGATTTTTTTCCTTTGGTAGTTGGCTAGCATTTGGATCTTCAGTTCAAGACATCTCTGCAAATCATTTAATACAAGACCACATTAGCTTGCATGTTTAAACGTGTTTTACTATTTCTGGAACAAGATATGCACGCCTGTCTCTTCTCCAGACATATCCTGCACCCAGTTTCTTTTATTTTCAGTGATGCACTTGGTCTGCTCCTCTGACTAATTTGCATTCAGTGTTTGACCCAAGCTGTAATCTACAATGACTCTCTCATAAGCCTCTGGCACTTTGGGGAGATGTTATAAACCGTGACAAAAGACAAAGGGCGCTAGAGCAAACTGAATGTAGCAGGGGACAGTTTTGTGATTAGACAAAACACTCCCTCATTTAAATTTACTCTTACCTAGGTTCATTTATTCACATCAGCTACAGTTGGGATCTCAGTGAGTAAGTACTTTCACTGTTGCATCCTAGACATTTTCAGTTCTGACTTCTCAATTTATTTGCATTTAGTATTACTGATTCTGCATGGCTGAAATAAACACAATATTTGCTGTGTCATAAATCATATAGTGAAGAGAAAATGTTGCTTTACTTCGTATGCCCCAATGTGCACCTATTAAATGATAATCTCACATTGCTGTACAAATCTGCTGGGTATTAAACAGCCTTGTAATTTGAATACACGTGCATAAGGCTGCCTGCTCTCTTAAAGGTGAACCAGAAAACAAGTCAATTTTTAGGGGAGGTTTATATTCACGTTGGAAATGGGAGCCCCATTAGCATATGCAGAGAGGCTTTGCATACTTGAAATCCTCTCAGCCAATCTACTGGAAATAGCCATGCACACAACATCCTCTGATTACATTGATATGTAGATTCATGCATCTGCAAAGATTAGTTATTCATTAATGTATTTGCTTTGAATCCTCGGGTGAGTGTACCTCAGACAGAAGTCTGGGCCACACCAAATGGATCACAGGAAATAATGTCACGACAAATCTACATAATATATGCGGGTTTGATGAACCTCAACCCAGCCACTGTAGACAAAATCTATTTCATTTGGTTTTAAAAACAAGTACAGACACAATTATCTGTCTTTTCATCTTTACAGAATTACTTTTCTTCCTCTATGTGGGCAACAGGGATTAATCACAGCAGCCTTTGTGAGTTTATAGGCTTCTAGTGGTCTGTCACCCTTTCACAAAAGCATTATGGATCACCAGTTTGTGTCCTCTCGCTCAGCCTCACTGGGAGCACTTTTTAGCTTTAAAAATAGACTCACAAAAGCCTGGGTAGAAATGCTAAACAGCAAACAATGTCCTTTGCCCAGACCTGGCCAAAAACTGGAGCGTGTCTGACTGGAGCCTGCACTCTGCAGAGGAAAGAATAGTTTCACACTTATCACATGCAGACACATTGCACAGTACTGTTTATTAGATTTATTTGGCATTCAAAGAGGCTATGAAAAATCTTTGTATTGAATGTTAGATGGATTGCTAAAAGGGTCCAAAATATAGGCCACATTTCAATGCAGCCTAAATGAATTTTGGAATGGATCACCCTTAAATAGTTTGTTATAACTACCTCTAGGACTGTATTTTTGTGGTAAATTAGCAAGTAATAGGCCTATACTGAAAACTGAACACAGCTACCATTGTGCTGTGTTTTATATTACATTGACTTGGAATAACCTTTTGTTGATATTTCTGGTTAAACTTGACACGTGTGCAGTGTGCATGGGGCATGGACGTATAGTCTGATTATGTCTTTGTTGAGTTTTTGGAGCTAGTTTAGATGCCACTTCTATATTTGGACCATAGAGAAGGAAGGGGGAGTGGAGACAGGCTAGGTAAGTAAAAAAAAAAACATTAAAGTATTAGTAGCTATTAAAGATCATTAATTTTAAGTTTATGTGGCATTACGCCCTGCGTATGCCTATAAGGTATGTTTATTTACGTAATTGGCGTGGGGTTGGAATATAAAAAGGGGCGTCTAACCCCACTCCAGCCTCTCACCTGAGGCATCACGCCCCTTGCCGGCCCTACGGGTTCCGACTTCCGCGCTCCGCCAGTGACTGGTGCTCGGTAAGAAGCTTTAGATTTTCTCGTTAAATATTTTGTTGTTTGTGCTAATTCAGGTGTTTATTGTAGAGCGGACGACCGCGTGCAAACGTGCGCATGAATGCAGACTTAATGGTGTCCGCTGCTATCACGGTAGGGTTTGTCCCCTGATTTTGGAATGCGGCTAAAATAGTTTTGGCTTAGCTTTCTATTGTTTTTATAGGCAGCCAGTCACAAGCCTACCAAGCCTCCCCCTTCATAGAAGCTACCTTAAGCTTAACGTGATGCTGCTGTTTGCCTTATACTACTCTGTCTGTTGCTCGGCATGGCTTGCAGTCTGACTTATGCTACCTGCTGCCTTTCCACGCTACTGTGTTGTTGGACTCCTGTATTGTCTGCTCTGGG
>JAVQKG010143808.1:0-14401 GCA_036025885.1 Hypseleotris bucephala | reverse complement strand
TGGTAACTAATTACTTTTATAGGAAAGTAACTCAGTTACTAACTCAGTTACTTTTTTGGGTGAAGTAACTAGTAACTATAACTAATTACTTTTTCAAAGTAACGTGCCCAACACTGCCTATCAATATACAAAAAGTGAATTTTTTTTTTCAAAAAAGTTTAATTTGACCATACAAATACAGCATCAGTTAAGCAGAGTTAGTCTTAATGTTTTAATCAAGCCATACATCTAACGTATTTACTAACTGTCTAGTGAGCCAATTTTTGCATAGGTTAGATCTTTGTAATTTGCTTACAAGAATATAGATCACTTTTTATAGCAACAATAACAATGGACAATTCTTGCTTGTGTTTATTTTGTTTATTGTGTATTACAGCATTCTGTCCTGTTTATTGAGTTGCTATCTTATTTTTACTGTTTTCTCAGCATTTACAACCAAGAAGCTCCAGTGAGTTAACACCTTTAAATTTAACAAGGTGCTTTTCTGTCTTTGTACAGACCACCTAGAGTATATTTGAAAACACAAGCTAATTTTCTCGAGTAGTGATTGTGAGCTTGAATATAAATAATATAGAGACCTACTGACATATTAAAAGAGGCTATTTTTTGCTTTTACAATAGTTTGTCATTGGGCTACAATTCAGTTTCTACTGTGGTCTCTAAAGTGCCTTTGTGAGCAGCGGCTGGGCACGGCCTATTGAAGGGCACTGTAATAGACTTACGCTCTATCCTTCGGGTGCTAACCCTCTTAATGATATCTTAATTGCCTTTTTGTTCATATTATGAAATTTTAATGGCCTGCCGAGCTTTTACCTACAGAACGGCCCTAGTCTGTTAGCCCCTCACATCGCAGCCAGTTATGATATCATTTGTCAAAAATTATGTCCCATTTGTCATTTTGAGGCCAATAAATTATAAATGTGCCGACGGTGAAAGGGAAATGACCACTCGTGTTTTTCAAAGAAGAAACAACCCAAGAATGAAACCGAAAGGCGGCCAAATGCAGTTAACCAACGACTCAAAGCGCCGTCGACATTTTTATGGCTAAAATTAATACTGTGTAGGTTTTTCATGCTAACTGAAGTGAGCTGATGTAACAGATCTTTACATAAAGTGTCTCATGTGTTTGCTAACGTAGTCAAAAATTCTTGTGAAGAGACAAATTAGACTTCTAAAACTGGATTTTAACTATACTGAAACAGTGCTGTAATTGCCATATTGTAATTTTAAACACCCAATTTTATGCAATGGCAATGAGACATTAGGCTTTCCAAATACATTTTATTGGTCTAAACCAGGACTAAACAAAACTTGCCTCGCCAGCAGCAAGTAACTCTTTTATTATTCTATACAAAGATGTTAGTATGGACAGCAATATGTATTGCAGTTTACAATTTTTTTTCTGAGCCAGACATGACACTAAAAACCCACACATGAACACGCACAGCTTGTTGACTAGGAAGTAACATTAGCAAAGCTTATATGTGACACAGCCATCAAAACACACAGCGCTGCAGCTTATAAATTGCTGGTGATTGGTTTGTGCACAAAAATGCAGAGAAATGATTATCACTATTAGAAAAGGACAAGACCCAGACCAGAGTTGGCAGGTCTGTTATACCAGGCTATATCTAAACCAAAACCTAACCAGGAGTATATGTCTATTTTACCACAAACTAGGCCAAGGATGAGATCTGCCTAGACGTAAATAGGTCCAAACCATGTCTAAAGTGTGTAAAAGTGAGGACAAAATAAGGTTCAAAACTGTCTCACGTATCTTTAAAACCTATTCCACAATTCGGCCACCACTGGACTTATATGCAAACCAAATACTCAAAGCGATGTACAGTATCTTCCAGGGCACTATCACTAAAAAGCCTTTAGTGAAGAGTGTGACTGACCTTGGTGAACTCCGCCCACTTCACGGCTGAATGGACAGCTCCTGATTAGCCTCTGATTGATAACACCTGTGGATGTGAGGGGAACATTCCTGTGTGCTGTCAATCCATTATGTCTGAAAGAAAAAAGACACCATTAGCACAAAGGCCTACAGTACAACAAAAGTACAGTTTCTAGTGCTAATGCTGTTTTGTATTACTTTATGCACTTGTTCCATATTGTAAATGTATAGTCCACCTGCTGAAGGATTGCTTTTTAAAAACATCCAGTGGCAACATTCATAGTAGCCCTGAAAATGGTAAATTATTCATGTCAGATACTCAACAAAAATATTGTTTAGGGTTTATATTTTTATATTATCTAATGAATTAGTATCTAATTAGTTAGATGTCATCAAGATTGAAAGCACAAATTCTTATTTCCACTGGGTTATCCAGCTAACTGAGCAACTATTACAACCAGGGCTTGACAAAAAAAAAATCTGCCACAAAGGCAAGTGTTATTTAAGAGTTACTAGCCATGTGTGCATAAAAAACAGTTAGCTGTCATAATTTGATATTCTAATTTACTTCACAATATGTTTCCGCTACTGATTATTTATAGATTACAGACACACCAGATATAGGTATATATGGTATATAATGTGAACAATCCGACCAGACAAAGTGGCAAACTGGACAGAATGCTAACCAGCATTTGGCTAATTGGCTAGTGATAATGTCAAGCCCTGGTTACAGTGCAAAACTAAAAGACTAGCCTACCAGAGCCACCAAAACAACATGATCTTATTATACCCATGGATTTAGACTGTTAGATACACAATTAGACCCTGCCTACCTGCTTCTGAGGGCAAACATGTTGCTTAAGTTTCTTAAAGTCCACGTGAATTTCAGAAGAAGGAAAAGAGGCAGACGCGAGGGGGCGACGTTGGTCTCCGTAAAACACACGCATATGAGAAAGGCGCTCCTGACGTGTGCGCGCCTGGAGCTGCTGTTGCTGCTGCCGTGTGCGCGCCTCCCCATACTCTTCTCTCTCTCTCTCGCCTCTTCTCTGAGATCCCACTCGCTCGTGTCAGCTTCATTCAGTCACAGGGCTACGGCTCAGACATGGCTCCAAATTCATCAAACGTCTGCTCTTTGTTTCTCCTGACTGTTATGGTTAGATGCGGGAATTTGCGTATCACTCGCAGTTGAATCCGCGCCACAATGGGCACGTCGCTTTGCATTAACGCCTCATATTGCTGCAGCCCCACACTCCAAATTAGACTTATGCTAATTAGCCTCAATTACTCCCGTTTTCATCTTTTTGTCATCATCTATACACCATTGTGAAACAGTTAGATCCCTGCTATGTGTCTTCCGTTTTACAAGTGGCCCATTTGCATACTAAATCTATGCGTTATGAATTAAAATGAGATCATGATGCAAGTTAAGGCCAGCATGTGAGAGAGGATTGAGTTATCAGCAACATAGTGAGGCCATGTAATCGTGTAATCTAAGGGAAACGTTGCTACTCTCTCCACAAGCACAGATTAATACAGCACTTTTAATGATGTTCTCACAGATACCTGTTGCAATACCGATAGCCACTTAATCATTGTGGTTTTTGGCTCGGGACATCCAGTTTATTACTGGCGGTCTATATCCTGTTCGTATTCACTTAATTCTAAAACCCTAAAGAGACCCGACAAAGCACCTAAAATAGATATATTTAGACTACATATATCAATTTTTTTCATTTTTCATTTTTTCGTTTATCAAACTAAACCTGCTCTTCATAAGATCAGAGCTGCTGATTTTAATTCACTAAAGGTGTAAAACATTTAATTTCTCTTCCACGGCCGAGACTGGGTCCAGGAGGAGAAAGAGAGATAGAGCAGCGCTTTACTGGTTTTGTTAGTCGGGTGCGATGTGAGCTCTAGCTGGCGTCGCGGAGCCCCAATCAGGTGCCATTACACCCGCTGTTTGAGCCTACCATTGGTTGGTGGAAAAGGGAGGTGTGCGCAAAACCAACCCCGCCGCTCTCACTCGCCTTACAGGAGCTGAGCAACTCACATCAACCCGCTATGAGCGCAGTGACTCCATCCTCTCACACAGACACACATACACGGAGTTGTTCCATCCTCTGCGCTGCGTAAAAGGAAGTTTTGGATTGTTTTTGTTTCCTATGGATTTTATTCAGATTGTTCTGTGACTTTAAAAGAAGACTGTGTTTATAAAGGATTGTTGGCTATGCGTCCTGGCTTCAGTCTTGCAATATTTGCGCCGACGCCAAAAACTCTGCAGAATTGATGAAAACAGTAACGCCTGGATCAAATGGCTGTGATTCTCACGAGTGAAACGATACTATGTTCCACTGACGCGCAGCAAAGAGGAGGAATTTCATATAGGGACAGCATTGCTGCTGTTAAATCTATTGCCTTTTCACGGACAAGTGACTTCAAAAATGCAGCTTTGGTCTAAAAACTGGAATTAACTTGTTTCTGTTTTGTTTAATTTTGAAGTGCACTTTGTCAGAGGGAGATGCTGTGCTTAGTGTTTCTACTCACCGTCCTCAATGGAGCTGCGTCTCAGCTGCACTACTCCGTGCCAGAGGAGCAGGAGCCCGGCTCGGTGGTTGGAAATATTGCAGAGGATTTGGGGCTGGACATTACTAAACTTTCTGCTCGCCGTTTCCAAACCGTTGCGAGTTCACGGACACCTTATCTGGAGGTAAACTTAGAGAACGGCGCGCTTGTTGTAAAGGAACCAATTGACAGAGAAGAAATCTGTAAGCAGACTGTCCCGTGCCTATTGCACCTGGAGGTTTTTCTAGAGAATCCATTGGAGCTTTTTCGCGTTGAAATAGAAGTGATGGATATCAATGACAATCCACCCAGCTTCCCAGAGACGGACATTTCAGTGGAGATATCAGAAAGCGCTATCCCGGGAACGCGCTTCCCGGTGGAGAACGCGTTTGATCCAGACGTGGGCACTAATGCACTCAATACATACGCTATCACAAACAATAACTACTTCTATCTGGACGTGCAGACGCAAAGCGATGGTAACAAGTTTGCTGAACTGGTTTTAGAGAAGCCGCTGGACAGAGAGCAGCAGGCAGTGCACCGTTACGTGCTCACAGCCGTGGATGGAGGTGTCCCACAGAGAACAGGCACAGCTCTTCTAGTGGTTAAAGTCTTGGACTCAAACGACAACGCGCCCACGTTTGAGCAGTCCGTGTACACAGTGAACCTGCGGGAAAACTCTCCCGTGGGCACTTTGGTGATCCAGCTCAACGCCACAGATGTGGACGAGGGACAGAATGGGGAGATAGTTTACTCTTTTAGCAGCCACAACACACCACGAATAAAGGACTTATTCAGCATTGATGCCAGGACCGGCAGGATCGAAGTGTCAGGTGAGGTGGACTATGAGGAGAGCAACACACATCAAATATACGTCCAAGCTAAAGACCTGGGCGCAAACGCGGTCCCTGCGCACTGCAAAGTCTTGGTTAAACTCGTGGATGTGAATGACAACACGCCAGAGATAGGCTTCAGCACCGTGACTGAATCTGTGAGTGAGCAAGACGCGCCAGGGACAGTTATTGCTCTCTTCAGTGTCTCTGACAGGGACGCAGGTGAGAACGGACAAATGAGCTGTGAGATACTCGGAGACGTCCCATTCAAACTGAAATCATCATTCAAGAATTATTATACAATAGTGACGGACGGCTCACTTGACAGAGAGAGTACGGACTCCTACACTATCACAGTAGTGGCCAAAGACAAGGGGCTGCCCTCTCTTGCCACCAGTAAGTCCATTAAAGTGCACGTATCTGATGAAAACGACAACGCGCCACGCTTTAAGCAGGCGGTGTATGACGTCTATGTGACAGAGAACAATGTGCCTGGGGCGTTCATTCAGGGGGTGAGCGCACTGGACCCTGACATCGGCCAGAACGCACTCATTACCTACTCCATATTGGAGTGTGACATCCAGGGAATGTCTGTGGAAACATACGTGTCCATAAATAAGGAGACTGGCTATCTTTACGCGCTGCGCTCCTTTGACTATGAACAGCTCAAAGAGTTCAGTTTTATGGTTCAGGCGAAAGATTCTGGCGCAGCTGAGCTCTTCTCAAACGCCACTGTAAACGTAATCATAGTGGACCAAAATGACAACTCCCCCACTGTCATAGCCCCTATAGGGAAGAACGGCACGGCCAAGGAGCACCTGCCGCGCTCCGCTGAGCCTGGCTACCTGGTGACGCGCATTGTGGCCATGGACTCTGATGACGGTGAAAACGCGCGGCTTTCCTATAGCATCTTACGAGGAAACGAGATGGGGATGTTCCGCATGGACTGGAGGACGGGTGAATTGAGGACAGCACGAAGAATATCCCCAAAGCGCGACCCCCAAGGCTCTTATGATCTCCTTATAGAGGTGAGGGACCACGGGCAGCCGCCTCTGTCCTCCTCCACCAGTGTCAGTGTCATCCTGGTGGACAGTGTAGTGGAAGGCCGCAGCGGGGACCGCGCCACTACATCCAAGGCCAAAGACACTTCTTTGGACCTGACTCTCATCCTCATTATTGCCCTGGGCTCTGTGTCATTTATCTTTCTCCTGGCTATGATTGTGCTCGCCGTGCGCTGCCAAAAGGACAAAAAGCTGAGCCTGTCCACATGCCTCCTGGCCGGGGACTGCTGCATGTGCTGCGGAGCGTGTTGCAGCAGACAAGCTCGCAGCCGCAAACAGAAAAAGCTCAGCAAGTCAGACATTATGCTGGTCCAAAGCACCAACGTGACGTCAGGGGTGGGGCCCGTGGGACAGGTGCCCGTGGAGGAGTCAGGCGTGGGCGGAGTGGGTGGGGGTTTCGGCTCCCATCATCATCAGAACCAGAACTCCTACTGTTATCAGGTGTGTCTCACACCAGAGTCAGCCAAGACCGACCTGATGTTTCTGAAGCCGTGCAGCCCCTCTCGCAGTACCGACACGGACCACACGAATCCCTGCGGGGCCATAGTTACCGGTTACAGTGACCAGCAGCCTGACATCATATCTAATGGCAGCATTCTTTCCAATGAGGTGAGGAAAGTCATTCATACATGCGTAAAAAAGTGACATGCACATTCAACTCATTATAATCACATTGTCCACATCCTAAATACAGTAAATCCAATATCTTACCTTGTCACGGTCTGGTTTAGAATATATGCTACATTAGTTAATCACAGTCTAAAGATCAACAAAGTGAGTGCATTGGGGTCATGAGCAGCAGAAGTCCCACTGAGTGAGAGGGAATCTGCGATATCTGATATTGGCATTCCTGCCCAGTGGTCTTTAATTGTTATCAGTTTAAAAGTCAGTGGTCATGTCAAGTATAACCTATGTCTTCTATGAAGTACAGTAAAGACAAAACTGATGAAAAGACAAAAAAGCCTAGTTTTGAGCAAAAATATATATTTATATTTTTGCTGTCTTGCATCACACCCCAATTAGCATGATCTCAGTTTTTAAAATTGCACACAAATGTTTCAAAATACAAATAATATTCAGACAATTTCGACTTTCTAATAACTAATTTCCTAACATAGGGGTGCTTTTTATTGCAAAGTGCCGAGTGACTGGAAAATATAGTCAGGCAGTCACAGCCCTATGCCTCTGGTTTAGTTATTCTGTGCACGAACCGGCATGGCAGCACACGAACAAAGGTTGTTCAGTGTGAGCGTTGTGGAGCTCAATCATTTACGCATTCATTCGCCTCTCCAGTTCACTCTCTCTACTCCACTCACCCAGTCATTCAGGCACAGAGGGACTTGTGCACCCCACTGTTAGCTATACCCACAGTATAATGCGATTGAATTACATTGCTATATTTGACTATTTCAAACTTGATACCATGTGTGCCTCTCTTCTAGACAAAGCACCAGCGATCAGAGCTAAGCTATTTGGTGGACAGACCCAGACGTGTTAACAGGTATTAAAAACGTTTGGTTTTTTACTTCACATTCTATCCCTTTTATTTTTTTACTATGCAAATAGCACCCAGCATTCACTGTTTGTAGGGCCTATTGCCTTTTGCCTATTGTGGGTTCCTCCCTATAGTTTCCATGGGTTCTCTTTATTATCTACTGTGTGTACATTCACTACCTCACACTTTTCAAAGACATGCATGTGTTTGAAGAATCTGTCTGAATGAATGTGAGTGTGAAAGATTATCTGACTTTGTGTGTCATCCTTGTGATGAACTGGCCACTGTCTGTACCCCAAATAATGGCCATAGTTGGTGGAATATAGGCTCCAGTCACTGGCTGCTACCCATAATGAAAAAACAACAACATAAGAATACAAATGAATAAATATGTATGTTCCTTCAGAAAGGCTATGCAGTTCCCAATGCATCTTTCAATTTGGCATCCTAACCATTACTAACAGTGCAGTGTCTATTAGAGCACTGGATATCATTACATGCCATGTGTAACATCCAATTTGTACACTGTGACTGTATTAATTTGAGTTCCTGTTTAATCTATACCAGTTTTATTAACTTCTTGCTTGTTCTTCTTTCCCTAACAGTTCAGCGTTCCAGGAAGCGGACATTGTGAGTTCCAAAGACAGTGGTCATGGAGATAGTGAACAGGGCGATAGTGACCACGATGCCACCAACCGGGGCCACTCTGCTGGTAAGTTACAAACCACCCCATCATCACGTCATGCACAATCACCCCTCTACTCGCTAACATCTTCTCAACAGTTTGCAAATGTGATGGAATAGTGAGTTGTTGGTGCGGACCGCTGGCTTTTAATTTTCTTAATTTGTGCGACTGGGCCGGTCTGTCTGTGGTTGTGGTTGTGGTGGTGCTGGCTGCTTGACTGCGTAGAGTGAACAACCTCGGAGGTGTTGATTTGATTTCACATGTTGGGTGAAAGAGAGCGTGAATATCTGGTGAAGTTTTATCCTCACTTGCTTTCCCCTTGTCTAATAACAGAGTGGTGCTGAAAAGGACAGCGACAGTGCACCAGGCAATCCCATAGTGCTTTAGTGGCACAAATCAATAGGTCCACTCAAGTGAAAAGGAAAGGCATGGAAGTTAAATTGATGTAATGAGATGCATTTCAATCAGCAGTATGAATTGGCCCGTGGTTGCTGTATTGTGCTGCATGCAGTTGTTGGTTATGTGAACTTGCATTAGTGGCTTCTTCAGCATACCCTTAAATTAAATTCTTATTCTCTTTTTCATTTTGGCTTGTTTCTTCTGGGTTTGGCACAGCAAATCATCCGCCCCCAAGTGGGCAGTGACTTATTGCTGATTACTACTGCTTGATACTCATTTGGCATATCTTTTGTGCTGGATACCCAACTGGAGATAGCCTTTCAATGTAAAGTTTGCATGTTCTTCTTGTGACTGTGTAGGTTTCCTCTGGGTACTCTGGTTACCTCTACCACTAAAAATGTTCCTCATTGGGATTAGAAGTCCCTTGCATATAATAATGTTAATTTATTGGGGCTTTTCTGATTAAATAAGAAACTAAAGAAATTACCTTGTTAGAACTTGCATAAGAAGCACACTGGCTTATGACCTCGGCCTTTTCCTTTATTCAATGCAAACTTCATAAATTGATCCTTTTAGACTAGTAGATCCTATCACCAGCCTTTCCCATGTCCATGCTCAAATTCTATTAGGTTAGTACCTGTTTATTGATCAATGCGGAGTTAGACACAAAGTGAAGCAATACAAAATCTCATTTCATATTGAATTGCCCTTTTCTTTCTGAGGGATTGTTCTGTGCTGTTCATGTACTATAAGACCTCTGTCTAGACCACTGGCTGCCAAATATCATATCAGTGCCGGGAATACAAATAGAGCCCATTAGTTAGGTGTTGTAGGATGGTGAATAGTCTTCATCAGGATCAGCGCAGTTTGACATTATTAATGAAGGAAAATAAAGATCCGATAAGGCAGTGTTGCTAAGTGTCACTTCTGGCCTCTCTGATGGAGCGGGTGGGGAAGGTCAGACTGTGCCAGGATTGAGATGCAGAGCTGGCAGTAATCCAAGGCGCTCTCTCTTTTATCTCTATCTGGAGTTATCTGCAGTATGAAGTAAATATGAACATGTTTAAAAATGTATTCTGAGTTGGATGTGTACTGTGGATGTCTATGGAGGGAGCTTGGCTGGTTTTGAAACATTTGGAGATAAAGAAGGCACACAGGATGCACCTCTAGGAGCATATGAAATGTATCTTAACCTTTTATGCTGGCAGGCGGTATCTGTGCATAATGTCATCTGATTCAGTTGTATATTGTTGAACAAATTTCAGTATGTTCCCTCATGGACCAGAAAATGTAAGGTTATTTCAAATTTTAAGTATGGTGTACTGGGTTGGTTGATGATCCGAGAGAACTGATAGCCTGTGATTTCTTTCCATCAGTTTACAAAGTGAGCATTTTGAGGAAATACTTTTATCCTTTATTTTACTTTTATCTAAACTCATGTCCAGATGACTGATTTAAACGTTCTTCAACTTTATCCAGTCATGTACCCACACTCCACTTTCAAGGTTTTACCCACAATTTCATCAGTGGTTCTAGGCTGCTCACATCTTTCTGTCTTTTCATGCTAATCCCAGACAGACTCAGTGATATTGAGATGAGATTTGTGGAGCTAAACCAGTTGAAGACTGTCACTAACTAGAAGCCAATGCAATGGGTCTATGTCACATAGAGGTGACACAATATACAATAATATCGTTTATCGCAATAAAAACACTTTGCACTAATGCCCTTTAGACCTTACAGTGAACAGATAATTTGTAGTAGGCTTATTAAGTAAGCCTATAAAGTTCAAGTGATATCAGTGTCAACCTAAATTAAATGTACTGTTGAGATTCTAAACAAGCATTTTAGGGGCTTTTTAAAACTAGTACGCATTGTATTTTTTTTTAATTATCATGATATTATCGTTAATTGCAATTATTATGGCTACATTTGTGAGCCAATGTCACAATGGTTGGACACTAAAAGTCCTGTGTTCAGACAGAAAATCTGATCTACACCTAATATACACATTTTTTTGCTAACACTGCATCTGGTAATAAAATGCTAGTTATTCATTGTAAAAGCATTACTGTCATATACTTGTCTCTTGCTAAAACTTAGAAGAGCTGGCATTATCATTAGCAGCTTTTAGCAGGACCTGTTGCATAAGTAGATTTTAGTCTATGAAGTTTTCTTTTCATCAAACTTTAAGCATAAGTTCAAAGATAACACTTTTCTTGCAACAGTGTCTTTGAGTCTGGTGTGAAACCAACTCCACATATTTGTCCTTCACTTCCCTCAGTTACAAGTCTTTCAGTGCAAACTCTTCAGCATTTCTTGGCTTGTGTCTGTGTTCACTTGGCACTGGCCTTAGGAGCACACGCTGTCGGTGCCGGTCCCTCCGTCTCATATGAAGGAACCCAACATTTGTTTCTCGTGTTGGATTTAGAAAAGGAACAGCTTACCACGCCACAGGAGGTAATATCACACCACTGGTATTTTGGAAAAAGAGATACTTGAGTTCTGCAGACTTTTGTAAACAAACCCAGATGGCCCAAGTCTGTGTGTGTGTGTGTGAGAGAGAGAGAGATAGGGAGAGAGAGTGTGTATGTAAAGGTATCTTAGTCTGGGTTAATGCACTGTAAAACGTGACAAATTAACCTAATCATGAACCAAATGCTTTAAAATACAACAGTAAACTAGAAAGCATTCAGAGAGTGCAGACCTCCACCAAGGCAGCTCATTTGCTAAAAAAAGCTATTTTTATATTCTGGATCCAAAATCTAATCAACAAATTTTTAATAACTGGTAAATGTTAATTATACACTATTAGAAGTGTTCTTAAACAGGACTGTGCCATTTGAGTCAATAAATATTTTTACTGTCAAGGCAAACACTTTTCTAGAGTTTTAAAGTAAGGTTAACATGACAAATTCTACAGTGCATGCAGTTGTATATGTGATACCTGTGCAAGCAATCCTCCAGTGTTGTCTGTGTGTGTTTAGAGCAGGAGAAAGCCGGGATTGGTAATGATGTCTGTATTAAAAAGGCAGTTCTCCTCAGAGACGGGGCTAAGAGAAGCTGAAACGAGATTCACTTTAGGAGCACAGAGTGGTAGCTAATGCTTGGCAGGCATCCAGGTTGTATACGGTTGTTCATTTGCGTATGTATGTGTGTGACAGTTCTTTGAGTGTGTAAATATAGAGGGGAGAATACTGCTGATTGTCTCATGTGGCTTGTAGGCTGTGGTGTTTATTGTGTGTCGAGATGAATTTTATGCTGATTCCACCCAGGACAATGGAGAGTATTTTTAGATATCTCTGCAGCTTCAGCGTGCATATGCCAAAAGCACCCAGACCTAAACCACATAGGTGTTAAATCCTTCTGCAAACTCCTGATTTATGCAGTTATATATGTAATGAAGACAGAGAAGGTGAGCATTATGCAAATTTGAACATCCACTTTGCATTAGTTAAAATGAGTTGCTGTACTACAAAAGTTATACAGGCTACACACATTTAACTGTAGATGTAAAAGTACAAGATTTAAATTCTTGTTGTTCAAATCAAAGATGTATTTCAGACAACTCTATAGTTTTTGTCCACTACTTGTTATCAGTAAGACATTGTATTGTATCTGTACAGGATGTGTACCTTAATAAAGTCAGTGTCTTGTGGAGTTGGCAAGTCTTTTCTAAGTGCTCCAGTGTTCTCTGCCACAAATTAACATACATTCTGGATATTCTGTTGTGTCTTTCTTGACACAGGAGTTTTACAAATGCTACAATAACACTGCTTGGTTCTGGTAACTGGTTTGTTCAGTTTGGCTGCATAAGAGCACATACACATTTGAAAGCCCCATATACTGTTGTGTTGTCTGCTAGTGTGTACCTTTGTCGTGCACACACTTGGTAGGTTTGTGGTAGGGTCTCATCCTTCATTCTGTCTCCCCCACACGTTGGCTCTCTGCAACACTCGGCTGATCAGTAATTCATTTCCTGAACCTTTGCATAGCAATTATCAAAGGAGTGCTATAGAGGCGAGGCTTCCTCATGGGACGCACTTCCCTTTTTGGTGCACCCTTGGAATATTTCAAATCAAGGCAAACCATTTCCAGTTGGCATATCATCAACTACACCTGCCGTGGCTTCCCGCTCGGCCGCCTGTCTGACACTTTAGAAAATAAGTCTCCCGACGTGGTTTTAAATCAAAGGGACACTGCCTGTGAGGCTGCTGGGATATCACCAGATAGTCCCTTTAAAAAGTAGGCAAATGGCTTTTCGTCGAGAGCCTGTCTGTGCTGTGTCAGGAGCCAAAGCACTAAAAGATTGACTACCACACCTTTTTACCTTCCTCTCACCCACTTTTTCTTCATTATCGAGAATGAGCAAACAAAACCCAGACACGTGACAGATAAAAGGCAGAAAGAGATCAAATATTCATCATGGTGAAAAAGAAGACAAATTAGAGGGGACATATTGTACTACCATGTTATACAGTTGTTTCCTTGACAAAAACATAGAGTTGTATTTTGTTTAATTCGTGCATGTTGGTATAATCATATGTACTGATCACTGACCTTGTCTCAAAATTTTTTGTTTCATCATTGTGTGTAGATAGCGTAATAAACCACAACTTTGTACTTTGTTGTTTCTGTTGCTTGTATTATATTTAGTAATGAAATAGGTGTGGCCAATGGAGGAAGAGAGGGCCTGAAATCAACCTAATCATTTTAAGCTATTTAAGTGGTTGTAGATTCTTCTCATCTTTCTTTCTCCTCTTACTATGGATGTAATCGGTGATGTTGAAATGAGGTTTGTGAGGCATAGGCTTTATGACAGATAGTAAGAAACTGTGCAAATCCTGGATCCAGGATGTATTTCATGTTCACACAACAAATTATTGCTCACTTTTCATCATTTCGATCATTGTGGACCTACAAGAAAAAAACAAAAATCGGTAAATCAGCATGTGTGGTGAGTTTGCCGAGCTGTGAAAGGCTGTGTCTGTGACGGGCCGGGGGCTGGAAATGATCATTACGGGGACGTTTGTTTTGGTGCGAACAACAGGCGTGACAAATGGCAGAATTAAATCACCGTGGCAACACTGTATTAGATGGCTGATTATGAATTAGTGGCAGGCTCCATGTTGCCGTCTCCCTTGTCAGTGGCTGTCACAGGAAGTTAGTATGCAGCCCTTCTCTGTGGCCTCTGGGGATGCACTGCAATGACCATTGAGCATTCAACCCAAAATAATGCTTTTAGACATGCAGAAGTCATCTGAAAACAATTCATTCTTTATCTGAAACTATCAAATGTTTATGCAATTACAAGGCCAAATATGAATACAATAAAGTGTTTCTCATAATTAAAAAAACATAGAAGTTTGTTTATATCTATTTTAGTTCTAGTTGTCTTAAAACTAGAAACCTACATTCAATTGTGCATACAAATAGATAATAATCTAATAATAATAATAATAA